>JBDJHY010000049.1:12654987-12668837 GCA_039654485.1 Withania somnifera | reverse complement strand
ATTAAATATTGAAAAAAGACATATAAATTTAATAAAATAAAATTGTTATTTAATAAAAAATTAAAATTTATGTTCGCTAGTGACAATGGAGATACCGTTAATAACTAGTAATTGTGGTGGTGATAGTTGTAATAGTGGAGGTGGTTAGCGTTGTTGTGATTGTCGCGATAGTGGTGATTGGTAGTGATGGTGGGTGTGATGATGAGGTTGATTGATGGTAGTAGATGGCGGTGTAGACAGTGGTGGTGAAAGAATATGTAGTGATTGATGATATATTTATGGTAGTTGTTTGCAGTGCTAATTGTAACAGTAGAGTTAGTTGGTAGTAGAGATTGACAGTAGTGATGGTAGGATTGATAGTGATGGTGGAAATGAGAGTGATAGTGACAACGGTGGTGGAGATAGTGCAACAACGACAACAAAGAATATGTTAGTGGTTTCAATGTGTTGGTGATAGTTAGCGAACTAACCAAACATGATGGTGGAGTTGTTTGGTAGTAGGGATTGGTGCAATTATGATAGTGATTGATACTGGTGGTAGAAGTAGTGGCGGCTGCAGTCACTGTGATGACAATAAATATAATTATAGTGATAAAAATGATAGATATAGATCGAATGATGGTGAATAGCAGATCTTGAACAGATTTTTTTTTTTTTTGTATAAATATGTTATTTGTTAATAGCAAAACTCTTATTTTTCCTTCTTCAAAAATATTGTGAGTGATTCATTCCTTCCTCCTTTGTTAATTTGATTAAAGAGTTTTTGAAATTTTGTTTGATAGTAGTCTAAATCGAAATTATAAAAGTAGTTTGCATGTAGAAAAATTATAAAATACAGGTAAATGCATACCTTATTTGCACATTTACTAGGCACTAATAAATTTAATGAATATATTAATTTTATTCCATGATTATATAAAAGGTCTATTTAGTTCTAGTTCTGAAATTAAATTATTAAAAAATTGGGCAGTTATTTTTCGGCTCTTTCTTGAACATTAAAAAGTAAATGTACTATTTTTTACTTTAACATTAGGGCTGACTTGTCTATTTTATTATTTCACATGTGATTATTACTTTTCTTGCTTTTATTTTTTAAAAAGAACTATTACCTTAGGTTTACATTAATAGGCCAACAAAAATTCATTACTGTGATTAATTTATTTTTGGCTGACTTCACTAGTCTAGACCAACGATTAGATATCAACTAGTTAGTTTTACATTAATACACAAATTTATGTATTTGTCTCTTTGGTCAAATTATTATTATTTCGTATGTGTGGAGGAGGAGAAGAGGGCGAGGGTTGCTTTAAATCCAAAAACGTTCGGGCTTACGCTTCATATGAGATAATAGTTTAGAATCTTGAATTTAACTACTCACATTTTCATACTAGGGAACGTTCCAACAGAATGCATTGAAATAAATAACTACTAATATTAATTTTTGTTGATCATTAGATAATTCAATAATTGTATCTAACGTAGAATTATTTTTATTTTTAAATATTTTAATTTATCACTCAAATAATAATCTTATTGTTGAAGTTATAAGTTATCTAATATCTTTTAATATAATATTAATTACTTTTAAAATTTAAATTGTATATTTATTTCAAGTAAATAATTATGTATATTTAAATATTAAAAAATAAGCAAACTTCATGATTCAGTGTTAAGATTTAGGCAATATCTTAATCATTTAAAAGTGTATTCAGACTCAAACCTTTTAATTTAGTAAAATCTAATACAACCTAAGTGAGCTTGGGGATTCGAATATTATGTTTTTCCTTTCTAAAAAAGCTAAAAACGCCTCTATGCATTGAGAATATCATAATTATCTAACGATTATATACTGATCAAGATTGTAGATTTTATTTTCTGAAATAATTTAGGACCGTATCTAAGAGTATTCTCGGGGCCACATCAATCCATAGTTCTTTCCTAGATCATGTATAAATATATTTTAAAAAGAATAATATAAATGTGTGAAACTAAACTCGACGTATCATATAATGTAATAATGATTGATTGGATGTACCTATGTGTGGATGTTTGTATTTGAGTGCATATTTAAATAATTAAGATGTTATATCTAGATTTGAACAGTGAATGATTAAGACGGTTTAATGTGCATAATTTATTTATTTGTAAACATAATAAATATATAATTTGAATAAAATATTAAATAAATATTAGAAAAAAATTATAAAATTAATAAAATTAAAATTATTATTTAAAAAATAAAATATTTATATTCACTAGTGACAGTGGAAATGGTTTGTAGTAATGTGGTTGTGGTAATAATTAACGTTAATTGTTAGTAATTATGGTGGTGATAGTTGTAATAATGAAGATGACCGGTCTTTTGTAACTGTCGTACCAGTGATGATTGATAGTGATGATTGTGAGTGTGATGGAGAAGTTGGTTGATAGTAGTCACTGGCAGTGTTGACAGTGGTAGCAAAAGAATGTGTTATCAACAGTGCTACTTGTGATGGTGGAGTTAGTTGGTAATACGGATTGATAATGATAGTTGCAGTGATTGATTGGAAATAATGAGGGTGACAATGACCATGGTGGTAGAGGTATGGTGGTGGTTGAAGAATGCGATGTAGTTGACAATGTATTGATGGTAGTTAGCGACAGTATAATTATGATGGTGGAGTTAATTGGTAGTAGAGATTGATTATAGTTGTGGTAGTTACTGATATTGTTGGTGGAGGCTGCGACGGTGGTGGCAATGATGACAATAAATATTATTATAATGATGGAGGTGGTAGGTATTGACCGACTGGTAGTGGTTAACGACGGTGGTAGGTGCAATGGTAATTGTAATGGTAGATGTGATTGATGATAGTGACGGTGGTTGACGACGATAATGGTGGTGGTAGTTGTGATGGTAGAGGCAGCTAGTGGTGGTCACTGATAATTGTGGATAAAGTGGTGGTAAATAGTATACCTCTTAAAACATAATTTAAGTGTCTAAATCTTAATGAAAATAAATGTATTTAGTGGCCTAAAATCTAAACCATTCAAACTTAGACCTCCGTTAAATACAAAAAATAATTCCTAAGTGAGGTTAGAGATTCAACTATTATGTTTCCCTACATTGATCCTAATATTACGACCTTTCTGATCCTAAAATAAAGAGTTTGATTTTTTTTCGCTCATTGAAATGATTAAATTTTGTGAAAATAAATAGAAAAGCGGTTTCAATTAAATATATTTTTCTTTTATTTGGTTTATATTTCAAAATTTTCAAATTTATTCATTGAAATTCCTATTTTTCTTATATAGTTAAATCTAATATGTATCTTAAAACTAGAAATTAGTGTATGATATAACATAATGCGAATATAGGTTCAACCGATTCCAATACCTTCAACCCAGAATATAGTTATATATATGTAAAAAGAATAATAATTTTAAAAGATAAGAATTAATTGGACGTATAATTTTAATGAATTCAATGAAAAAAAATCTAAAAGTCTAATGCATCAAATTTATATCTTAGATCTATTTCTTGACAATAATGTACTTGTCCTAGCGAAATCCTAAATCTGTCTCTAAAAGAGTTAATATAATGTAGTTTATTTTATTTTTTTTAACATTATAGATGAGTATAAGTTAAACTCTATTAAAAAAAAAACTTTTCTCTCTGGATGGACAATAGAAGCAAGGTTCACGGGAACTTTACCTTTTGACCAGACCATGTAAGTAAATTTAAAACTTTAGTATGTATTGTAAATTCAAATATTGTTATAGTATTTTAAAATTTGTTATATTCCTGATTACTTGAAATGCTAATTTCATTATATAATGATGTTTTTCTAAATATGACATTTTCAAAACTATATTATCTCCATTGTTTTAACCATATCTAATCATTGTTTTCGTTCTTGATATTTGAAGGTGAACTTAAGCAAGAAGACTAGAGATGATTGACCATCTAAAAGATTTTCGCGTTACATTATTTCTACCATATTGCATGCAGTATTCAATGAGAAAAAAAAGATAGTTTTTAAATTCTCTCTATTCATTATTCATTTGAAAGTTTTCTTACATTACCTGTTTTTCTTGCCACATTATAATAAGGGCAACTTAGGTAAATTATATCTATTTAGGTTTTAATATCAATTTATTATTTAAATTATAAAAAATCTCACCTTTTTCTCGTAACAGCAACTGATTCAAAAACTTCATTCAGTGGTTCAGAAAATAAATAATATAAAAGTGCGAATCAACCAAAAAAACAGAGTTCTAAGGAATGCATTAGTATATAGGTTATAGGTACAAAAAGTTATGTCACAAAAGATTTGAAGCTATAAGACTAATAACACTAAAGCAAAAAAGTAAACCCTTAAAGCCCTTTAAAGTGTGTCAATCTAAAACTAAGATGTGAAAAAATCATAGTCCTTACAATATATCAATCTAGAACTAGGAAGTGAAAAAAATATCCATTACTTTTTAAATTTCTATTTCTTATAAAATTCAAATGATTCAAGTATTCAACAAATTTTAGATTCCTAGTTACAAATACAACTACCAAAGAAAGAAATGAAAAACATATCTCAAAAATCTCACAATGTGAGAATGAATATTGCCAAAATTCTATCAAGAGAGATCAAAATATGTAAAGAAAAATAAAGAGAAGAGATTACCTCGGCTTTGGGTGGCAGTTTGAAACTCGGATGAAAGATAATTTTTATTTTTATTTCTTGAATTTTGGGTGAAGAAGGAAGAATTCAAGAACTTTTCAAATTTAGTTTTGGGTTAAGAATTGGGAACACGATACTTTTGTATTTTGACTTTGGGAATTAGAACTGGATGAAGAAGAAAGAATTCAAGAAGTTTTGAAATTTGATTTTCAAATTTAATTTTGGGTTAAGAATTGAAAACACAATACTTTTATATTTTGGCTTTGGGAATTAGAACTGGATGAAGAAGAAAGAATTCAAGAAGTTTTGAAATTTGATTTTGGGTTAAGAATTGGGAATATGATACTTTTTGTATTTTGACAATTTCTTTTCAAACAAAAAATAAATAAGCAAAAGGAACGACGCATAATTTTAAAAAACACTGGCCTTCAGGTTTGAACCCTAAATCTTAGCAACATGGAAGTTTAACATTTTAGAGGCTAAGTGCCACAGAACTATCCAGTACTTCTTGTTGAGTGGATTTAAATTTAATATATGTACATAAATATAAAAAATATACCTTATATATACAATATATTTTTTTATTTGAGGGGGGTTCCGGTGAACAATCTACCTTCCCTCTAGGTCCACCCATGCTTAGAAGATACTTTGCATCGGATACTTTGCATGAAGTCACACATACATTTTGTATGAAGTTACAGATACATTTATACACACCTTTTTCTAATGATATATTGACGGATGCTTTATGGGTTTAATTAAAAATTTATTATTTTTAAAATTATAAAAAATTATTATCATATTAATCAATTATGGGTTGTAAAGTTGAGTTTTGAATATTTTGTAATTTATACTATCTAAATTATATTTGTTTTGTACTTTAGCAGGGCAAGTCAGAAGCTAAAGCAAATCAAGCAGCTGCTTTAGGCCCAACATTTTTGGGGAGCCCAAATTTGAATAATAGTGTAATAGATATTAAAGTTAAAATAGGAAAACTAGGTAACATAGATAAAATTAATTTATAATTACTCTCTTCGTCTAAGGTCTTAGCTTGGTCACTCTATTAAACTTTCCCAGCAAGTCTATTGAATGGGGTACGAAAGATTGTTCTATATCCTATGATTATTATTTTTAAAAGTTACCTAAAATAATTATATTTTGTTGAAATAAATATTTTATACAAAAAGAACCCTGTATGCAGTTATAATCGTATAAATTATATAAATTGATTAAATTTATACAAGTTTTTGAGTGAAAGAAGTGACCGAATTATATAAATTATATAATTAAGTGAAAGAAGTTACTGAATTGTATAAATTATATAATTGAGTGAAAAAAGTGACTGAATTGTATAAATTATAAATTTGTTGAACTTGTGCAAATTTTTTTTTATAATTAAACAAAATATAACTAATACCCTCTTAATTTATTTGACTTTTTTACTATTTATGAAATATATTTAAATAGCAGTAAATTATTTTTCATTTAAAAGACATTGAACACTTTAAAGTAAAAACATATAGTTCTTTTTTTATAAGGGAAAAAGGTAAAAAAATGTTCCTCTACCTTTCACTATCAATCAACTTTGTCCCTAATTATTAATAAAGTAAACAAAACTGTCCCTCTTTGAATAAAATGACTTAAAATACTCACATAACCCAACCCAATACCATATCACCCAAACTATCCATGTTATTTCAGATTGTCTTAAGGTGTGCTATATATAGGGTCTCTATGTTTAGTATTGGCATATTCGTAGCTGATTTGGACCTAAAGTAAGCATAATAACAGCATGATTAAACCTCAGTCCCAACTAATTGGTAATTGCATGTATCGATCTTTTCACCACTTGGTTCTAGATTTCTGCCAAGTCTGCTTCGATTGTACTCCATTCATTGTTATTTTTAGATTGTCCGCTTTTAACATCTTCATTCAATAAAAAATAGTTTCTAACTTATATTATATAGGGGTACCTCAAAGAAGTCTATGTAAAGACAAAATTAAACTAATGACATCTCTCATTTTATTCTTAACAAGTGCTATTTATATCTTTTCTCAATATCATCATTTCTAATCTTGGTATAATTTTATACTATCGTACACCTAAGGGGCTCGGCATGCATTTTTCTTGCAACATGACCTTAACTTAAGGGCCAATATGCGCTCTTAGATAACATAGGTGACGTTCTACAATAAACCAACTCCAATCTCACTTAGCTATCCTGTTATGAGATATGTTCTACTAGCATATCTCCATCATAAAAATTCAATATTTATTTTATGTATTACATCTTCATTTTATATCGTAGGAATACCAAGCTTAGATATATAAATTGTATGTATTTTGGCAGATCAGCATAACTCAGCCCTCCAGTTGAATAGGCTTGGGTTAACATTTTGTCCTTAGAATTTTGTTTAAAACTGGACTCAACCCAGCCAAGTTAGCTTGCAACCAACGAGACTGGATTAGGTTGGGGCTCATTTTGATAATTCATATGGCAACTTTCAAATATCCTGAACATTGTTTCTAAATAATTAATATTTTAATTCTCCGCATAGGCTATAAAGAGGATATAAAGGGATTAGGGGCACTAATTCAATAGCCGCCTCGTTAGCAACATTTTATTCCTCCACCTAATGCTCAGTATCTTGACTTGAACCAGGGTGGACATTGTTGGTTTGATTTGATTTTATATATTATTGGTTTGATTTATTAATTTTTGGTTTTTAAAAATATTAAACCAGTAATCAAATCAATAAGATATTTATTATTGATTTTTGATTTATTGATTTCGGTCCTTGATGGTTAGGTTTTGGTTCAATCAATAAGAAAATACACGTAACATTTAATATAAACATAGCTATCGCATTCTAGAGAAACAAGAAAAATCGTTACTGCCAATATCATATATACATAGTATTCATAATGTGTAGAAAATAAAGAGGAGTAGAATGAAGAGGACTTTAGATTTAAACACTGAAAACACTTTTATATTTTAAAGGTTAATTGAGTAATATGTAAAATGTAAATTTGTAATATATAATTAGGGGTAGTATAATAATTTAGACATTCACTATAGTCTTATTGGGTTGTTGGTTAACTGATAAACCAGTATCAAAAAATCAAAACCGAACCAATAACCCCATAATATTTTTTTTATAAAATCACAAAAAATCATTAACCCAATAACAATAAACTAATAGTACTTTTTTCAATTCGATTTATTGATTGAATTGATTTTTAAACATCCCTGACTTTAACGATGTATACGAAGTTAAATATTATTTGAAAAAATACATGTCTTTTTATGTTGTTATTAAATTCGCATCTGATTTTACACAAAAATGTGGGCACAGTGTTTCCTTTTAATCCACCTTGTGTGATGTATCATGCCTTTGGGGTTCACATTTTCCACCCTTTTATATATGCCAAATATTAACTGTTGCAGTCTTGCAAATAATCCACAGCTGAAAAAGACAATTATACTATATATAATTGAAAATTCGCCGTGCTTTTATAAAATTCATCTCCCATATCATATCAAAATTCAATACCTGTGATTCCAATAATTTGAAATTAGTTATTTGAACGTCAATATCATTATTCAAAGCACGTAAAAATAAGACTTTTTTTCATCTAAATTAATAATTATCATTTATATAGAACAAATGTGAAGAAGTTAGACCCTATCCCTACTACAAGTAGATAGGCATTGATAGAACCATCTTATGTTAAGGAGTCAGATGAGATCCAATCACAAGAAAATTATATTATTTATTTAAATTAAAATTTTAATTATATATCCCAACTTTTTTTTTGTCTCTCAATTTTTTTATATTGTAACACTCCTTGGTAAAATTTCATAGATAAATAAATTAAAATCCAAAGTTAGTATCCTACTTTTCTTTTCTTGATGATTGTTTGTAATACCAATGTCTGTATTAAAGTCAATGATGAAACAAACTGTCTTGGAAAATTAGATCCCTCATTTGGCCCACAAAAGACCAAGGAAACCCGTACGAACCCAATGAAGTTACATCGATCTATAGTCTCTAGAACGTCAAATTTGAGTCATCTTGCTCATCCTTTTGTGGAAGTTTCTTCTATTAGAATATGTGCCACTCAAATTGCAATTGTCAAGAACATTTTATCTTCTTTTATTTGCTATGTTTAATACTTTTTAAAACAAAGTTAAATGACTGTTTGATATTATGAAGTATGAGTATTCAGGAAGTTATCTTTCAATTCTTGAAGAAGATTGACTAAAAGTACTTGCTCGACCTATGTGAGGCAGATCAAATTTGAAGAAGTGATATAAAACTTGCATTCTTATAAAGACTAATTTTCACTTGACAAAGGTAAATTAATAAATGTGAATATGAATTGTCTTCAAGGCAAACTTGCACCCTTATTCTAGACTAGAGATGGTCAAATTATGCCCAATCTCTCTTTTTTATTAAGTAAATAAATAATGATTTGACGTTTCCTCTTCCTCAAGTATACATCATTGTACATGTAAACAATTAATTATACTTGTAATATGTAGAAAAAACAAGGGCTAATCAATCCATGATCACATCCCACCAAGGCATCAACTATCTATATCATATATATATATAATAAATTGAAAAAGACGTGCACAATTTTTCACTTGTTTCCTCATACCTTCCTTCTTTCTCCACGAGATAAATAAAATTCATAAGACCCCACTAATACTTTTCTAGTATTCCTCAAGTTAAATACCCCATCTTAACCTCATTACACAAAACCTGTTTCCAACAAACATCCCCTCTAATTAGCTATGGTTCCAACTCCCCAAAGTGAACTACCTCTTAATGAGAACGACTCACAAGAGATGGTATTATATGAAGTTCTCAATGAAGCTAATGCTCTCAGCATCCCATATGTACCTCAAAGAAACCAATTAATTTTTCCTAGAAATCATATCCTTCGACCATCACAATCCATAGGCAAGAAATACAGAGGCGTAAGACGTCGTCCGTGGGGAAAATACGCTGCGGAAATACGTGATTCGGCTAGACACGGTGCGAGACTATGGCTAGGTACGTTTGAAACAGCCGAAGAAGCGGCGTTAGCTTATGATAGAGCGGCTTTTAGAATGCGAGGGGCTAAGGCACTCCTTAATTTTCCATCTGAAATAGTCACAGCCTCTGTTTCAGCAGAAGGATTAAGTTTATGCATAAATAGTTGCACTACTTCTAATAATTCAAATTCAAGTTTAAATGAAGTTTCAAGAACGAATGCATTTGAATCAAGAATTTCGAAGGAGTTTTCTCAAGATGTTAAGACAGATCTGTGCATGGAGAATTTCGTGCTCTAAATTAATTGTTCGAAAATGATTATATTAGAATTAATAGTGTGTTGACACGTCCAGCATAATGTCGACGTGTTAGAATATCTCTGTTAGATTGTCTATTACTTTTAGATTATATGTATGTTTGTATTTCCTTTTATTTTCTTCTTGAATTGTTTGCAGCACGGTATGATCATGTATTCATGTGTACGAAGATCGCTTAGGATAATTAGCACGGTTTACAAATTGTAATCTCTATTTTCTCACGAAACGAAAATCAAAATGCAATATGTATTATATAATAATCAATATGTCTCGGTCTTAAAAGATTGATTATATGAATCCACATTTCATCATTTAAGTTCCTATCATCATCATAATTAACAAAATAAGAGCAAAAAGTGCTTATAATAATAATGATGATAATAATAATAATTAAAGTTTCGTATGAATCTAAAACTTATCCTAAACTAATAGTTACTGTCACTTATGTGGTTTTTTTTTTTCTTTCATTGTACACTATGAAACTCAAAGAGGGGGGATGAATTTTAAAATTCTAGTCCTTTAGTCGAATTCTGTTGCTCAGTAGTCGACTTCCCTACAAGTTAGTACTAGAAGTTGAATCCCTTGGAAGTTAGTACTAGTAACAGAAAACAGTATAAAGATAAATGATTTGTAAATAAAAGAGACGAAGAATATACTGATTCGGATCATCGATGTGGTGCCTAGTTCAAGCCTCTTGGTTATAAGGATTTCCTTTAAGAGCACTAAATGTGCGCTTATTACAGAGATTACACTTCCTTCTTGTTCGACAGTCAACATAGCCTCTACTCGTAAACTATTACTAACTTGATTTTTTTTATACAATATCTAATCACTCAGTCGATTACAACTGCTTAATAAAACAATGATTTATGCAAGTGAACTTGTGTATCTGCTAGTGATTACAATGTCCTTTCTATAGTGCTCAGCTCTTCTCGTTTGGAAGGAATTAACCAGAGGGATTTCTTCCAATCAAGGATATTGAGGGTTCCTTAATTGAGTGGGATCCATCACTTTGATACGTCTATGTTAGATACATCTATGTTATATGCAATGGTTTTCTTCTTCAGCAGCTTCCTATCTCTTATGGCAAGAGATCGTTTGTCCTTGATTTACATGATAGTCAATCTTTATAATTTTCTTCTTGAATATCTTCCGCCTTTTAATCTATTCAGATTTTTGGTGTCTTGATATTTGTTTATTGCATCTTTTTATTTGTTGGATCGATCGCTATGATTCACCATTAATCACGGCTAACCTGATTGATTTTCTTCTCATTTATGTGTGACCTAATTTGGGATGATTGAATCATTGTAGATTCGTACCTCTTGACTGGTCTTTTTTCCATATTCGCTTCCAATTTCGTCATTTCTTGAAATCGCATAGTACTGTCATTAAAAAAATAATTTAATCAATTAAGCTTTTGGGGTTATAACACTATATTTGACTAAGTTTGTATTGATACCAAGCAATTACATGTCTTTGAGATAATTTTCCTTCATGTAATTTGAGATCTTCATTATCTCTTTTAACACTATTTATTATAGTTTCACACTTCTAGACCGGTGTATCTATAAGTCGACGTTGAAAATGTCTAAACTATCTCAAGCGACCTGCTTGCATTTATTGTCAATATGTACTATTTGCATTAACAAATATAATTATTTTTAATCTTATATCTGAGCTGGTACGACTACATATCTATCTTAATATTAGCATCTCTACAACACTTACACGTTGATATATTGAACTTTAGCGAGGAACGAAACTACAGTAGCAATTGTGGATTCTCGAAAATTTCCACCCGCTACAGTAGGTTCTACAATTATATAAGAGAATAATATATGTAGATGGGAACCTATAACAAAATAATTGGTAGTTCAATGGCAATAAAGAGGCTCCAAAAAAACCTTTGGCAATTTGAATGTAGGTTTAAACCCTTATGTGTCTTTTTTTCTTTATATTTGCTTCTTGTCTTTTCTAAAAGAATAATGCTTTTTGGTTTTTAGTTCTAAGAAATACAGTTTTTTTTTTTTTAATTTTTAAATGAAAATCCCTCTTCTAAGGTTCTAAAAATGTACTTTTTTTTTATAGGTTTTAGTAAAAAAAAAATAAATTGTTTTTTAGTTCTAAAACACCAAACCTCATTGTTTCTTAAATTTTGTCCAAAGTTAAAAACTTGCTTTGGTTATTCTTCTAACTTCTAGCACCAGTAACCCATTTCTTATCCAATTTCATTGCACACTAATTTATTTTATCAGAAACGTACAAATTTAAAATCTCAAATTCACCTTTGATTTTAGCAACCAAATTTATTGCAATATAACATGATCAAACTTATAGCTATTGTATAGAATTTACTTTTCACTTTGGTAGATATTCACCCCTTTAGTACTTCTCTATTTCAAACATTCAATTTTAATCCGATGAATAACATATTCACCTATTATTTTGTTATCTTGAAACAACTAATCGATATATAAATTATTTGCATTTTGCAATCCCATCTAGTCTTATCTCAACTTCTCTCCTCTCTTGCTAACTAAACCCGTAATGAATGTATTCACTTTTACTTATATTAATTCAAAACTCTCTCTCTAATATGCTTCTCAATAATTTAAACTTTTTATTAATACGTTGACTGTTAAATTAATAGACGCAATATCATTTATAAATAATATGCATCAAGGGACCTCCTTTTGTGTTGATTAACTAATTCATAACTAGAGTAAACTAAGGATGCGTTTGATATAAAGAAAAATATTTTCTCATTCTTTTTTGTTTGACTATACTAAAATAATGATTTTTTTTAAACCCAACTTATTTTTCAAAAATTTACAGAAAATAACTTCCTTAAAAGGGCAAAAGAAAGTCATTTTCCGAATAAAATTGAGGCACTGAAGGCCTGAGCTCCTCCCACCCCACACAATCTAGATATGCTACTCCTTATACTCTTCACTCTCTTCAAATGTGCTTTCTACCTTTCAGTCGCTGCTTCTCTCCAGAGTTCTAGGGATTTCATGTGATTCTTCTCTATAGGGTTTTTAATGAGATTTCTCTATAGCATTTTTGCAGGTCTCAAAAGTATGCTCTATAATCTCTTCTTATCACTGCTTCAACCATCATAATTCTACTGTCTTTTTTATGCTAATTTCTTCAAATATGTCATCTCACTTCGTTGGATTTCTGGTAGAATTTTTTTTCTTCTTGTGATTTTCAGTTGATTTGTTATATGAATTTGTGGATAATTTTATTATTTCTTCAATAATGACTGTTCTGCTTTTCTTTTGTTGCCACTTTCTTCGATTTTTTCATGGTTCACTTGCTAGTGTTTTTTGTGGAATACTTAAGTTTATTTGAATTTTCTTTATAAATTGAAATTTCAGATTGTTTGGGACTGCAGTTGTTCTGATTTCTCCTAATAAATTTCTGTATTTGGGGCTTTTTACATCGTCTAGAAGTTGGTCGGTAGTAATAAGAAGTTGGGAGTACTTTATGACAAGCTTAATTTACCCTCTGAAACCCCCGTCGGAATCCTTTTAAGTATAGAGGTGTGCGAGCTGCATTTTCAGTTATTATAAAGAAGGATATGTTGGGTAATCTTCAATTCCTTCTAGCCTAAGAAATCATTAACAAATCGGTTAAGGATTTAAGATAGGCATGAATCAATATTATTTTGTTAAAAAAAAGAAAAAGGAAATAAGTTGTTTTCCTAATCCTTTTAGGAATAGACTAAACTAGTTTTTTTCTAATCCTTTTAAGAATAGACTAAACATGTTGGTTTTAGCTATAAATAGGAGACTCAATGAGTTGTATTGGGTCAAGAAAGAAAATTGTA
>JBDJHY010000049.1:12576042-12586094 GCA_039654485.1 Withania somnifera | reverse complement strand
CAGTCAAGTTATGCAAATCAGAGATGCAATATGGACAGAAATATGGCACTGGTCATGCTTTTAAAAAGAGCAAGTTAAATGGCGTAGTTATTTAAAAGTGGCATCATAGACTTACAAAAGCTAGTCCTCCAAATCTATAACGTGGGCCAGTTACAACATACTGGTTGCAATGCTCTCTAAGAAAAACCTTCTGATATGGAATTTCAAGAAATGCTGCTGTGATATTTCCACTTTCAAGTTCCTTTGGATAATCGTCTTGTTTACTGATGTTCTTGATATTTTGAAGCTCCAAGACTTGCCTCAAATAGTCCTTAACAAAGGAATCACCATCACATCCAACGGTTGCGTTTGTTCTTTTTATCCAATTTATACCTTTGACACTTGGTTCCAGTCTTGGAACAGTCAGCATTGAAGTCAGAGAAGCTGTATAACTCGAGGTCAACACGAAGACGAGGAAAAGCCATACTACCAGTACAGTCTCCGTGTAGTTGCTTTTGATAGTTTCCCCTGTTAATCAGCCAAGTCTTAGTTAAACCAAAGCTATCAAGCTAATATAACCTTATCGCAAAAAGCAACATTTTGCAGACGCTTCATTTAGCATTACAAATTACAAGTTGTTCGATATCATCATTATTGTGGATAGCAATACTTACGGTGAGCAAAAAACAGTGAAGAGAATGTAAACCACATTGCAGTTCCAAGCTGATCTTTCCACCGGCCTCTAAATTCTGGATTGTACTGATGCTCCATGAACCAAACTACAAGCATTGTGTAAATTAAGATACCAGCTGTTGCTATCCACATGTTTATAGTGAAAGGTTTCCAGAACATCCATGCCTTATCAGATCGATCAAACTTCACTGGCACCACCATGGTCAACCCTGACTCTGCAAATGGCTGTGTGAACTCCACATATTTTGTCCTTTCAGCTAATATCGTTATATCACCAACGATAGCATCATATGTCTGAAAGAAAGAGAAAATCAAAACATGAAAAAGTTACCCAAGTCCAAAGCAAAACCTCAAGTACTAAATGGTTTTTTGCTTGGTATAACAAAGGGTGCTGTGCCATAGAAAAGTAGGTGACAGGACGAAAAACTAGATATTTCCTTCGTTCAATTTGTTTGTATGGCTTTGATTTGACACGGAATTTAAGAAAATAAAATAGACTTTGAAATCTTGTGGTCGTAAATAGAAGGTATATAGAAGGTATCAAAATGTCCTTTAATCTTGTGGTTTTGAACATAACACGTGGTTGAAATTAAAGAGTTGTCAAAAAAGGGAAATGGAATTTATTCTTTTTGGAATGGACTACTTTCTATGTCAAATAAATTGAAAGGGAGGGAGCAGTATTTAGGATATCGGAAACGAAATGCTTACCCCCTTAGTCACTTGCTGAACCAGATCAGGGTATGAGCCATTATATGGTTCAAATTCATAAGGTAGTGTATAATTTTTCTCCAAAATTTTAAGTACTTCTTTGAAAAGATCAATACAGAAACCAGTATACTTCCTTTCATCTGTCTCAGCCACCAGTTCAACCTTTACAAATTTCTCAAAAGATGTTCTCCCTGGAACACCAATAATCAATGGTTTTGAATCAGTAGGTATTGCCCACCCCTTTGGAACACGTTTCAATTCTCCCGGCCATTTTACCACACTAGACTTCATTGTACGGGAACCATCAACCCCGAGTCTCTCCCCATTTTCAGTTTCAAGAACTTCCGAGAATCCAAACTTTGATGACCAAAAGCCAAGCCCTTTATAACTGTTCCCATCGATGTTTACAATCCTAAATGTTTGAGGGTGTGACAGTGCTCCATTGACAAAACTAACATGGCCACTCAAACCTGTGAAATTGCTGGAAAGAATTCTGTTTTTCAGCAGCACTGAGTCATTGGAACTCTTTGTACCCAAACTGTCCACAGCCGTAGCAAAAGCTGTGATACTGTCATATGCTTTAAGAGCTTGAATTCCAGGCTCTGAGTGATCTTCCATAGGATACTCAGACTGGAATGTCTTTTGAAATTCACCTTTAAAATTTTGGAAAAACTTAGTGGATTCTGCATAGTGATTTTTGATTCCTAAAGCCCCTTGTATAGATGAAATAAAGGCTGTATCAACAGAATCCAAGAGATCAGCAAGAGAGTCAGCAAGTATCCAAGCTGAATCTCTTCCCATAAGGCCAATCTCCTTGGCTTCTTTAAACAAATAACTGGCAGTGGATACTGATGAGCGAAGAACGATAAACACCCTTGATTGTTTCCTTAGTAACTTGACAACCTCTTGTCGAACAACCTCCCTTGGATCGGACAGAGACGATAATTGTGGAATAATTACTTGATGCTCTATTTCTGCACCATGGCCTCTAAGTGTTTCAGTTAAAACTGCAAGCATACTAGAATCACTATACGTGTCATCCTCATAAATTACTATGACTTTCCTCCACTGGTAGGAACTAACTATACTAGCTGTACAGTTTATTTGGTCCAAGCTACTTGAAGTCATTTGAACCAAGAAAGGCCATTTAAGCTGCACAAATTCTGGTGTATAGGAAGCTGTAACAGAAGATATAACTGGAACTTGATGCCTTTTCCCAATATCACCAATTAAAGCTGTTTCTTCCCAAGTTGGCATGCCACTAACTATCATCTTTACATGGTTTTGTTCAACAAGCTCTTCAGCTGCACCATAATTGTAACATATAAGAACTATGAAACGGGTTTAAGTTCTATGCACTAACTGTCTAAAAAAACATTTATACAATCAAGTAACATTTAACATAATTATCACTAAACCTCTGTAATAAGCATTAACTAGTAACATGTCAAAAATCAAGTATAAGCAAAAACCAATCCTGGTATAAAGTCGTTTATTGTTTTATACAGCGTATGTATGAAGCACAAAGCACTCCGTAACCTGCTAATCTCCATATGATATTTGGTTGATTTTAAAACTCAAAACTTACTTGCATAACTAATACATATATAAGTTACATCGAAATTTATGAATTATTTATACGAAATAGAAAGTAGAATAAATAATACATGAATCAACAATACCTGGATTACGCTATTACAATTCCTTGTGTACGATGCACGCATTATTTATTCTCCGTATAACAATTCTCGCATAATTTATCCCCACATAATAATTGCCGTATGATCAACTAATCTCCACACAATCAATCCACGCATCACAATTCATAAATAGCTAATCCATCGACCAGACCACCCAAGTCCAATCACCAGATAGTGCAAGAAAAGTCACTAGACTATCATAAATTTAGAACATGTTTGGATGGACTTCTTTAAAGTATTTTAAGTCAAGTAATTTGATAAAATAAAAAGTGTGTTCAAACTCATGAGTTTAAGCAAAAAAAAAAACCAACTTATGACTCTTGGTTAATTATAAGTAAGAAGTTATAAGCTCACCCAAACAGTCTCATAAATCCTTATGGAAATGATGACCAAATAGAGATACAGCAAGTTGATAAATGTCAAAATAAAAGGCAAATATCAAACCTGTAAAGAAATCTTGAATTGTGTCCTTGCTGGCGTTCCTGAAATGAACAGTAAAAAGCTTGTGATTTTGATTTCTTCTGTCGTGGTTATAATTCTCAACTGCTATAGCTATGGCAGTTTTTTGCTCCTTCCCAATACGAGAATTTAAGTCAATAATTGCACCTATTTCTATGGTTTCATTTGCAATTCCTTTGACAGTAACAAGGGAGATAAAAAGAAAGGCCTTGAGGATGATGTTCATTAACATAGGGAAAACCTTTAAACTCATAATTTATTTTTTCTACTTAGCTGAAAATTACATATCTTGCTTTATAAAACTAACCACTCTATATAATCTTATAATATAGATGCTTGCCAGATGTTTTTTACAGTTGACAGTTGAATTGACCGTCTTTTTAGTTTATTTAAGTTGAAAAGTAGAAGCCACCAAAAGGAATCGAGTGGAATTGTACAGATAGAAGAAATAGAAAAAATATTTTTGAAATTTCAAAGAAGAAAAAAAAAAAAAACTGTATCTGGATAATCATCCATTTCAAATGAATAGTCTATGAATTTGAAATAGTAAAAATTAAAATCAAGTTGTCTATTTCAAAGTCATTTTTTACGATAAAGATTTACTTAGACCAAGTAAAATTTAAGTAATGTAGATTTCCAATATACCAAATTATAGATCATTAGTCTCTAATAGCTTAATTTAATAATTAATTTTGCACTATTCATGATCTGTGGTTCAAAGAGAAGCTGGTCCAACACCTTTAGCCGTGTTGTTATGTATTTGCTTTGCTTCAAATATGTTTGTATAATATTTTAAAAGTGAGTGAATTTGTCAGCGATTATAACTATGACTTGTAAGAAACACTAATTAGTTACAAAACATATATCACACGCATTAATTGAGAACTTGAGACGCAATTTACATTTTAAAATATTTTACTCTACTTGTGATTTACTTAATCATCAAAAAAAGTATAAAGAATACTGCCTTTTCTGCAAAATACACTATCAAATATCTTTATAAAAGATTAGTTGAATCAACTATGAACAAATCAAATTTCATGTTAGAATATTTTTAGCTTAGTTAAACAAATTCAAAAGTTGGTGAAAATTTTCAAATACTTAGGAAATAACATCACATTACACCTTTTTCGAACAAACAAAGAGTTCTGATCATAAGAAACAAAAAACATTTTGTAAAAAAGACCCAACTCTTACCAAAAATCACCAAAATATGATGAAAATTTTAGTAGCAGTACAAGTAAGGATGTCAAAAAAAGCAATCACCCGTGATCTATGGCACAGAGAGGAGGTGCAAAGGGGAAAAAAGACACATTTATAATGGTACAAACATAAATAGACTGTGATGTAGATGCACTAAGGCACTAGAACTGTTTCATAGAATGTCGTCTTTTAACCCCAAAATAAACTAAACTTGTGAACTCTTGTAAGCAAATGGGATAAATTGTACTTATATTCGAAGTTTACCATTCAGTGAACAGTAAATTGTATCCATGGCTGCACTTGAACGTAATGGGACCTCATTTTCTTCTTGTTTTTGAACTTATAAATGAACCATTAGAAAGGAAATTTAAGATATTTTAATGCCGCTCTTAATTGTTGAAACACAGTAATAATAAGTAAAGTCCATTGAAAGAGGCATATATATCAAGAAACTTTATAGAGATTGCTATAAATCTCATCATTTTTCCATCTTAGTGTTTACACCTAACTAATATAATTTACTATACTTAAATAATTTAATGAAATAAAATATATCCCATCTTAGTGTTTACACCTAACAAATATAATTTACTATGCTTAAGTAATTTAATGAAATTTAAATACAAAAATGTGTATGTATTGACTTGATGTATATACGGAATGAAAGTGATTTTTTTTTTAAAAGCAATGTCAACTAAAAATTAAGTTAAGACTATTTCTTAAATACTGAAATTAAATAGGAAAAGTAAACAGGAAAACCTACATTATGTGACTTTTCGTTTACAACTGACATGATGTCTTGTTTTCCATTCCAACAATCATTTATATTTCACCCTGTAATTACCCTCTCAAATTGCAAAATAAATAAATGATGATGGAGAAAATATAATAAACCCAATAAAAGAGAAAAAGGTCAAAAAGTTCATTAAAAGAAAAACACCAAATACTCATCAAAGTGAAGTACAACATTACTTTGTGTATGCTATTAAAAGGTAAAACCTGAAATTACTCTTCTAACTATTGAATTTAGACCATATATTACATTCTTTAATTAATTTTGGGATCATAATATCCCTAATCTTATTTAAGAAGACCAAAAATATCATAACATTCACATGGCAGTTCAGCTAGACAAAAAAATTAATAAATTCTACTAGAATCAATAGGTACAAATCAATACAACTTAATTTGGGTAAAATATCATCTTCTTGGCTATAGTTTCTACAGCTCAAAGAACACTTATCCTCGAATATCATTTGATTCTATCTCAAGAACACTTTAGCCTCAAATGGATCCTTGGTTCTACTAACTTTAAAAGGAAACATTTGCTGAAAGCAACACTCCAAACCAATGCTAGGTCCTTGAGATTAAGATGAATCGCAAAAGATCTTCAGAGAGTGAGAGAAAGAAAGCACTGATACCTCTCACAAAGTACCAGATGAAACCAGGAGGTGAATTTTCCAATCCAGTGTAGAAAATATGCAGAATCTTAAGAGATCACATCGAAAACAATATTCAAGAAGATTGTATTTTACCCAAATTAAGCTTTATTGTTAAGTTGGAAGATATTTGTGATCTCGGCAAGGCTATTTCTTATCTCAAAACTAGTTGAAAGGTATATATATGGTCCAAATGCACTAGTTAAAGAACAATTTTAACCCTTTTCCGTAATCTAATTAGGAATAGATTAAAAAGGAGTAAAAAAGAACATTGAAAAGACAATATTAGGTAATTTATAGTAAATATTATATTAATAGAAAATAATAATCTTTTAGGATGAACTAATTAAATGGAATATGTATGAATTTTAGTTGGATCACGAATTATAAGTTGGGTTTTAATAAGTTAGGAGTTGATTTAGATAGTCAAGATGAAGATATCATGCAAGTGATAATTCTTTTGAATGTTATTTTCAGTTTCAGGTGGAACAAGTCAAAATATGATTCATGGGTGATTTTATTTATTTATTTTAAAATAATTTAAATTTTGATCAATCAGATTATGTCACATAAAAAATAAATATATAATCATTTTACTTTAAGAAAACTGTTAGAAATAAGGTCAGATTTAAGCCAAAAATGAATATTAAGGAAATTTTTGAACTGAAAGGTTAACGTCTGGGGAAATTTTAGCACAAAAGGTTAATGAAAGGCAATATTATACCAATTCTCTATGTTTAAGGACATTTTAAACCCTTCTCGCTTCAATGTATAAACTTTCAAAAATAATTTATTTCAAAGCAATTTAATAATATTAACAAATCATATTAATTTTATAAAATTGACTAGTAATTTACGACGTATACTTCGTATGTTACTTATCCGTTATACTAACAAAATAGATTTTCAATAATATTTATCCTATTTGAAAAATACTTTATCTATTTTTGTCTGTTTTATCTTTACTAAATATTATTCGTTTCTAAATGTATTTTTCAAAATATTAGATTTATTATATTCAAATAGTGACATGAGAATTTTATTATATTATTTATTAATCTTTTTATATGTGTTCGCCAAGTTAGTAATGGACATAAACCAAAAAAAATATTTTTTAATAATATGGACAAGTAATAAGGGACGAATAGTACCAAAAAGTCCAAGAATGAGCAAAGGCAAAAATAGTCTACTAGCAATAACAATACAATTTTACAAGTAAAGTTTTGAGAAAAAAATTGTGTATTCATATCTTATCTCCACCTTTAGATAACAGAGTTAGATTTTGAAAGATTCTAATAGATTCAAGTATAACTTATCAAAGCAACAACTGACAAGCCATTTCGAAGAAAATGAAAGAGCAGTACAAAAATAAAAAACTCGATAACTGAAACCAAGGAAAAAACAAATATTGTAATAATAACAATATTAATAAAAAAATTAGACAATGCTCTATTACCTACTTATTTTCTATCCAATTCTCAATTTTCATATTTATGGTCAATCCTTGATAAGTTGTAGGTGTGTGGCGTCCTGTCTAATTACCTCTCTCTAATTCTTTTCTCTACTACTAATCAAACCCATTATAGTTAACCTCTAACACTTACCTCTCTCTAATTCTTTTCTCTACTACTAATCAAATCCATTATAGTTAACCTCTAACACTTCTTCACTTAAATATTTGTGCATCTCTTCTTCACATGTCTTAATCATCTCAGTCTTGCTTGCCCATATTGTCCACCACAGAGGTCACCCTTATCTTGTCTCAAATATATCTGTTTTTTTTAACTATCTCTCTTTATATGCCCAAACATCAATTATAACTTTCCACTTGGGATGTGAATTTTTAACTGAGTAGCGGTTCTGTTCATACAATATAACTAGCCTAAGAGTTACTTTATAAAACTTACTTTTAGGTCTTGATGGGAAGTTATTGTCACATAAGACAGCGTATGTGAGCTTCCGTTTCATCCATAATATTCTAATTCTATATGTAACACCATCATCAATTTCTCTGTAACCTTAGTTTATAAACCCAAGATATTTAAAACTTTCTTTTTTTTATGCGACTTGTGAATCAATGTTCACTTTCATATCTCATGACTTACGTCATGAAAATTATATTTTAAATACTTTATTTCAGTCCTACTCAATTTAAACCTTTTAGACTATTTATGATCAAAAAATTCCAAGCCACAATGACCCCGTAGGCAAATCAACTATCTGACTAAGTCCATTATAACAATCTAAAAGTTGAAGTAAAGGAGAAAAACAACAATCTCACTTGGAGGAAAACTACGAAAACTGCTTCAATGTAGAAGAAGATGAGAATATTAGCGTATGATGTGAGGAAAGGAGGGTTTATTTGGGTTGAAATTGTTAGAGATTTTTACGGTTGCGTAATTTTGGCGGAGCAGGTTCAAGTACTGTAGGATTTTTTTAATTAGTATAATTAAATTTTAGGGTGGCCATTAGGATAAAGACGCATCATTACTAAAATTGGTAATTGGGGTTAATATTTAAGCCCTTAAAAATAAGGGCAATGAAGGGCTAAGTGGTGGACTTTGGGGGTATTTGGAGTCAGATTAATAGAGGGAGAGTAATTTTGTACCTATTTGAATAGTTCAGGGGTAGTTTAGGCCTTTTATGATTTATAAAATAACTCTATTTAAATTATATTTCATATTCTGTAAACAAATATATTTGATTTTAAATATGTCGTATCTAAAGGATGGTCAAACACAACTCCAACTATTTGAATCAAGTTTTTTTTTTTTTAAGTTTTCATGGCCAAAGGTGCACATCGTCCAAATTAATATTTTCTTCATGCTGCTGAATGTGAAATATTTTAAATTTCAAGATTTTAAAAAGTTTTTTTATCATATTTTTTTAATTTATTTTTTTTAAATATTTTGAATTATCTATTATTATGATTATAATACTTTTTTATGTATTTTCCGAATATGTAACTTCTATTTCAAAAAAATTAAAATTTTTATGCCCGAATTTATCGTTAAAATTAAACTATTTGACTTCCAAAATTTAAATTATGCTACATAAATTGAAACAGAAGAAATAATAATAAGTTATAAAAAAGTAAAAAAAAAAAAGTTTACTACCTATAAATTTATTGGAGCTACGTTATTTTTATCAGAGTTACTATTGATACAATTCATTAATAAATGAGGCTATCCCTGTAGTTGTTCGATGCTAAAATTCCTCAGGATCTGCCTTCACCAAGGGGTGACTTAAGGGCGGAGCTACTAAGTGTTTGCTTTACCCTCAAAATATTGAGTCACCAAAAACTTTTAATGATTAATTTTATGGAATTTTTTATTTAATATAATATTAAAGATTGTAAAAAAAAATATTAAAATTTATACTAAAAATAAATATTTTTAAAATTTTAAATTAAATTACTTAAATTTTCATATTAATACATAAATTTTTTATAACATCCAAAATAATATATTATAAACACATAACTAATATCTTAGTAACTAGAATTAAATCTTAATTTTTTATACTATGTGAAGTGTTTATGTCATTTACTAAACTACACTTAAAATAATAACTATGTAAAAATGAAAAAGAGAACACATCACATTTACTGATTGAAAAAAAAAAAAAAGACAAAGATGGAATATTGTGAGATATCAAACTATCATTGATTTACTTTTTATTTTTCTTTTACATAAAAACTATTAAGATAATAATTCTAGTTAACTGTGCATTAAATCAAAAGAGGAAAAAATGTAACAACTAAACTAAAGAAAAAATAAAAATAAATTAACTTAAGAGTACATATTTTTTCTTTTTCTTTTGTAAAATTCACTATAAATTAGTAGGTAGGCTTTTTAATTTTGATTCATAA
>JBDJHY010000049.1:12516866-12527099 GCA_039654485.1 Withania somnifera | reverse complement strand
ATATACCATTTTTCTTGCTTTCTCTTACTTTTACCTATAAGAATCAGAGGTTAGCTTTAGGAACCCAGACTAGCTTGGGTCCTTTTCGTTGATCAAAGGGATGAATAAGATTTCTTTTAGTCGAGTTTGGTAGGTTAGAGATTGTAACCTTTCTTTCAATGAACCTGTTCCGATTTTGTGTTACTTGCCTAGTAGTATTCTTATTCTTTCCATTTAAAATAGTTTCTTTATTTCTGTCCAGACTCTTTTCACTTATGGCATCCCATTCTTGTATATCCAGTGTTACTACAAAAAGTAAATAGGGTAGCCTGATCATTATTTGTTTTACCAAATCCTATTCCATCTTTTTCACTATGTGTTCTTCTTCCAAGGTGAGTGACAATCATCTGAGAAGTGGTCTATTTGTTTGTTCTCTCTAACTCATACTTTGTTCTAGCTAGCTCAGCACTTACTCTTCTAGCTTTTCCCTTTTATGGTATAAGTCATCTTTCACTTTCTTAAGTTCATTTTCACATTTTTGTTGTTCATATCTCATTCTTTTCTTTTTAGGGTTCTTATCAGTTAGAGTTGTGACTTCAGACTTCAAAGAGACGACCAGGGATTCAAGACTAGAGACATGTTCCTTGAGAGTAGTTTTCTCCTTTTTCAAGACTTATTTTATGGTCATCAAGCTCAATGTATTCATGCTTCAGACTGGTTAGAGCACCCAATGGTTGTTCCTTACTATTAGTAAGACTATTGCAATTATCAGTTAAGGTGATCATTAAGGTGATTAGTTTCTTTTTTAGAAAAAAAGTCGAGTTTGTCTTTAAGATCAAGGATGTTTACTTTATTTTCCTTAGGTTCGGAGTCCTCATCCAAGTCTTCAATAGCCATAAGAGCAATATCTTCAGCTCTAACATCATACAACTAATCCATGCTTGGTGCCCATCCTACATACATTGCATGGGAAGATCCCTTCTTTTTCTTTTTATCTTGACCTTGTTTTCTCCTTTTGAGTTCTCTGTCCATCTTTTCCTTTTTTCATTTAGTTTCCCACATAGGGCATTTGTGGACCTGGTCCTTGAAGCCGATTCTTTCTTTTAACTGCCCTGCTTAAGAAACTTTTTGAAGCTTTTAGTAATGAGTGTCACATCTTTATAATCAAGGTCAGAACTATCACTCTCATTATCTTTAAATGCTATAGTTTTCTTTCTGTTGTTTTGATTTTTCTTATGTCCTTCCAGATTCATTTCATAGGTTCTCAGGTTTCCCACAAGCTCATCTAGCGTCATTTCATCCGGATCCTTTGCTTTTCTTATTGTTGTAACCTTCATGTCCCAGCTTCTCGAAAGTGTTTTTAGTAGCTTATCCAATCTTCTCCTCAGTGGTAATGATTTTTCCCTAGGAAAACCTGTTTATTCACCACAGTGGTAAATCTAAAAACCATGTCCTGAAGTGACTCACCATTCTTCATCGTGTAATTTTGGTATTCTAAGCTCTGAAGAGCTTTTCTAAATATTCTTACTTGTGTTGTCCCATCATGGGAATTTACCAGGGTATCCTATATCTCCTTTGCAGAAGAACACCCAAAAATACGGTTATACTCATCGAGGCCTAGTCCACAAATAAGAATGCATTTTGCTTTAGCGTTCTTGCTTAGTATCTTGTAGTCATCATCAGTGTATTCATTCTTTTTTTTTTGGAACAACATTTGCATTGTTTCTTTTGGTAGGAAATCTTAGACCTTCAGTAACTCTATTCCAGAGGTCATAGTCATCATCTTGCAGAAAGACCTCCATCCTTTGATTTCACCACTGATAATACTGTCCATTGAACAGTGATGACCTGTTGGTGTGTTGTCTTTCAACATGACTGATAGGAGGTGCAGAGTTCATGATCTTTTCTCTTAACTAGTTAACTTTTAACAAGAGAACCTGCTCTGATACCAATTGTTAGAAATAGAACCCCCAAACCACGTGTAGGGAACAAATCCTTAGGACTGTTCTATAGAAAGTGTACGTTGCGATAAAATAGTAAAGTAAGGACACAATATTTTAGCATAGAAAAAACTCTGGCTCACAAAGGAAAACAACCTCGACCTGCACTTATGCAGGATTTATCTTAACTTTACTAAAACAATGAGCCTTAGCACCAAGTTTAGGTTACAAACAATTGCAATCCTAACTATAGTTCCTAACAATGTTCTTCAATCACCTTTGACTGACAAACTCCCAGATCCAAGTTTCCCATAACTTGAATCAACTCAAACAACTTTTTAATACAACGTACAACTCAATAAATTTCTAATACAAAGCAAATAGGCTTAGAACAAAATAGATAGACTATCAGGGGAACAAGTTCTTTCGTCTGGTACTTTTGTATCAGTTGCTAATATCTTCTTGCTTTTCTCTCTATTTGTCCCTTTTTTCTCTGTGAATATCCATGGGTATTTGTAGCTCTTAGTAGATAATCACATATTTTTAGCTCTTAGTAGATACTCACATGCTAGTAGAGTTCTAATCTCCAAGGACTCCTATGATCCAAGGACTTCTTACTTCATTCTAATCTCCTTGGTTGCTTGGACTCCTCTCTATCTTTGTCTTGCTATTTTAATATTTATCTTTACTTGATCGCTTCTTTCTTTACGTAACCTTCCTTTACTGCATTGACAAAAATGCGTTCACTGTGTATTGATCTTCATATAAAAGGATCACATTCAAGCACCCGGTTCTTATGTTTGGCAAATCATAAAAACTAATTAAGTCCAACAAATTCTCCCTTTTTGATGATTACATACTCTTGATCCTTTTTATACCGTGTATACCCTGAACATCAATACATGTGTATTTAAATCGAGATAGACACCAAGAAAGAACCTTTTAAAAGAAGCAACTTAGTATATTGGGTTATAAGTCACAGTAGTAAAAATTTCCCCTTTTGACATCATTAAATAAGTGAAGATAAATATTAGTGTGAAGTTTGATATGCGCAATCTCAAGACCTCGAGGGTAGTACTGATGCAATAATGGAATACTAAAGAAATATTCCATAAGAGACTGTACAAGCAAATTGAAGAGCAAAGGCAGGGATCCCGAAATCAACAATAAACATTAATAGTGAAAGAAGTACATCAACATAAGATAATCAAAATAAAACCAAATAAATTCATTGAAGCAAAAACTACGCAAGACTGAACAAGGAACCAGAACTAGGCATTAAAGGGCGGTTGAGGGTGAGGAGTAAGAACAGAGGGAGAAACCGATCTAGGATGAATTAGGAGAGATTGAACAATGGCTCTTTCTATCTTGAGCTCATTCTATAGCTTATCAATTTTGAAAAATTGATCTTCATTCTTTTTTATCATCCCCTGATGCTCCAAGCCGTAATTAATGTGAATGATATTTAATTTTGCAGTCATAGACTCGTATAAAGCAACCAGTTCCTTTTTCTTTGCCACAAGGGCAGTCCTCAATTTTATCACAGTGGTGCTTTTCTTTTTACATGAGGGTGGTGGAGCAGCCTCATCAACCTCGCCAATAAGGTCTCTAGCAGTCTGTGTTTGCCAATTGGCAATGGAAATTTCCAAGCCAATAAATATTTCCCCTAACCAGAATCCATAAGGCAAGGCATGTTTAGTTTGATCTCCCTTGCTTACCCTGTGCATGTGATGCATCATAAGCGTCAGGAGGTTGATTTGTCACTGGGTGAGGAGCAACTCCATTACAGTGAGGTACAAGAAGTTCGCCTCAATATGCTTTTGTCCTCTAGGGAGGATCATCTTGATAACCACATCAAAAAGTAACTTATGCAGGAATGACATTTGCCCACTCAAAACACTTTTTCTAATCTTAACAGTAGGGTTACCAGAAATCTTCCTTGTAATCTCCAACACTGAGCTAATAGAGGTCAAGTCAGGGCAATGCCTCTTTACATACTCACACCATCCTGTATTTAGAATTTTAAGGATGGAGGCAATGGGGCCAGCAGTAAGCTTGAAGGTCACCCCATTGACCTTACTCATAATCTGATCAGGAGTACCATAAGAATGGATATAAAACTGAATGATCTCCTTCTTTGCCATCTTGCGTACACGATCCCTTTGCACAAACAGATCCACCCACCCTGAGCTTGGAGTATCCACGTGAATTCTCCTATGTTTTCATCACCAATTCCTGTGATAACTCTTCCCCTGGTGATGATTCTTTGTTTAAAGTTGGTTCGCCTTGAAACAGACACATGACGATGGGACTCAACTCTACTGGGGACATAAGAAATTATGTCCTCATTTCTGAAGGAAGGGTCAGCGTCCTCTCCCAAAGGAGCTCTCACCGGAACCAGTTTCTTTGGAGGGGAGGAGACCACTCCCTTGTCTTTCCTTCTTCTTTCAAAATTAGTGGTCTCTGAAATTTCAATAGGCATCGGAGAAGATCTAGGTTTGGAAAAACGTGTTCTTGGCTTCTTAGAAGAGGAGGCCAATAGCTTTTCTAGGGCTCGTTTCCTGCTCCTAGTGAATTTGATGGTGAGGGTAGGAGTAGGAGTACAAATGGGAACATGGGGCTCATCTTCAGGAATGGGACTACGTTCCCCATAGGACTTCCTCAGTCTTTGCCTATTTCGTCCATCGAACAGTGATGCTAGAGGGACATCATCTTCATCAAGGTCGTAGTAGAAGAGGGCTCCGCAAATTCTATTATCTCAGCTTCCCCAAGGGACTCGGCAAAGAGAACTAGTTCTTCTGAAGGGTTTCCATCCTTTTCCCCCTTAGTGGTAGCCACCTCATCTCCTTCTATATTCCTTTTAGCATCATCTTCTACCCTGAGGAACTGGACACAAGGAATTGGGTCCTCAGGGGGGTTTTCTCCCATTGTTTCTTCAATAGTATCAACATTCCCTCCCCCTTTATCAGTCTTATCAACAGCCTCTCCCTTACTAGAATTATGCACACAGACATCTTTATCAGTAGCAAGTTGGTTTTGATTTAGATTTCCAGCCTGCTTTCCTTTGTTCTCAAAAACATATTTTTCTCGTACATTTTTCCCCTTACTAGTAGCTTCCTCTCCTTCCTCCTCACCGGTGGAGTAGTCAACCAATTTCATTCCAGTGTCCTTGGGTGTTTTGGCCGTAGGAAGGGCACATATTTCTAGACCAACAGATATTTCTTCGTTACTTCGAGCCATAGAAGAAACTGAGGTAAAAAGTGGTTCAGAAACTAGGTTCTGTGTAGTGGCACATATTTTTAGGATGTTTTATTTTTTTTATTCCTTTTGTGAACATGAAAAGGTGACAGCCACGCGAGAAATGGAAAGTGATCAACGTTATTATTAAGAGGAGGAAATAGATGGCAATTATTGAGCCCATTTACCCGAATGTCACACTTGAAACAGAAAAATGGAGAATTCACTCTTCACCAAGTGAGCAAAAAGGTGTCCACAAGGGTATTTTCAACTAAGCTAGTTCTTAGTTATATTAGCAACCAAAATCCTATGAATCGTGTAAAATTAAAATATAATCACAAGAAACCATGCTAAATGTATCTTAACATCCACCTTTAAATTAAACGCAAGACAATCTAGAGGAAATCATTCTGAGTTTATCTTGGTGAGTGCTAAGTGGAGTACGTTACCGTTAGGAAAGAAGCGAAAATATGATCATGAACAATTGATAAGTTAAAAGGCTAGTTTTTCTTATTTTGTACAACCAGGATACGGCATTTGGTACATGACAAGTCCAAGTTACAGACTACAAAAACAGCACATAATTTTTCTAAGGGAAAACATTCAAATTCTTAAGCCTTTTCCTGGACCAGCTGCTTACGTTTTTATCGCCTGGTATGTTATTTTAGACAGCGATAAATAGCTACTGAGGATTAGGAGGACGGCTATTAGCTGCAGAAACACGCGATCCCCATTCCAAAAGCTCTTTGCTTGTATCATCTTTGTGCACAAAGACTTCAATGAAACACAAGGAGTCCTTGTGTGTGCTTGTCGCTGTTGCTATTGCCTCAGTCAGGTCCTCCTCCGTCCTTACCTGCAACATATCCCATCAATATCTGTATAGGTGCATCTCACATGGAGAACTTTTTGAATAGCAATAGTGGACGAAGATGTTACTATGTGTTCATAGATACTGACCTTTGCAGTCCAGCATTTGCCTTCCCCATTGTGGATGGCATTCACAAGACCAGTGTAGTCCCAATTCTTGATCACGTTATATGGACCATCATGAATCTCTACTTCAATGGTATAACCTCCGTTGTTGATGAGAAAAATAATGCTCTTTTGTGCACATCTTATCATGGTTGATATATCTTGAGCAGTAACCTATGTGGCAAAAAAGAGTTTTAGCTTTTCTCAATTATGCTCTAATAATTCACTTAAAGAAAAACAAGTCAAATGGTTATTATACATAAAAACATTGATACTTCTTCCCTATGAAGTTATTATGGAGAAAAATGAATATAACTTGTGTCCATAATTTGAAAAGTTGAGGGAAAAAAAATATCTCTGATAAAGAATATGTTAATGCATCTTGAGTAGCAGAAAAACGAGGACAGTACAGTATGATCATAGGTTCACAACCAATATGAGCAACTGACCTGGAAGCTTCCATCACCAATGCAGGCAATGATACGTTTATCTTGAGCAGCCTGAGCATAACCGAGAGTGGCACCTACTGACCAGCCAATCGATCCATACTGCATCTGGAATTCGAACCTGCAATTATTTGAATACAACTTTATCTTAATATAGCTACAATTAGAACAGTTACTGAGTTTGATATGATTGTCAAGTTATTCTTTTTCTTCCATTAATTCTCTTCGATTCCGCTCCTTCTAAAGCAGGATGTGGAATAAAGTTACAAGTCAAGCTTACCCGCAATTTTCAGGAAGATGCAGTTTCTGACAATTGAACCACGAGTCCCCTGTCTCTGCAATCACTGCAGTGTTGCCGCTCAGCATTTCCTGAGAATGCATAAGCAAAGTGAACAAACTAAAACTTTCTCCGAACATAAGAATGCCTCTTTCTATTCTACTGTATGCAGTGTCATGAAATCACTTATACTTCCAACTGATCATGTGATCCTCAATTCTTTTTTTATAAAAAGTGTTCTTTGCTTATCACAATTAGTATTTACCTGAATGTGCTTGAAGAGGATATTGACTCGAAGAAGTTCATCCTTCTCGCGTTTTAAGGCAACACCTGGAGGGACATAAATACGGTGATGATTGTCCAAAGCAGTGCTATTCTTCTTCAGTTTCTTCGCCAGTGCACTCAAGAAATCAGTCATGAAAACCCAACCAAAAGAAGGGCCATTTCCAACAGTCACGCGATTAGGTTCAACGACGATTAACTTCTCCTTTTTAATCAGCAATGAGTATCCAACAGAGCTGTAGTCATTGAAGATAGGGCCAACAAAGACATAAGCATCTGCAGATTCAACAATCTCCCCACAGAAACTAGAACTCACTGCTCCCCAGTAAGTCCCAATGAAACTAGGGTGGTTCTCTGGCACCAATCCTTTACCAGATGGCATTACTGCCATTGGATAGCAACAGGATTCAGCAAGTTCTACAAAAGCTTTTTGTGCTTTTGCCACTCTTACTTTGGGACCTCCCACAATAACCGGTTTTACAGACTTGTTCAAGAACTCTGCTGCTGCTTCGACTGCTGCTTCTAATCCTAGTTGATTACTCACCCTGCAAATACGTTTCTCGCTTAAGACAATAGCCTAATATACCATACATTCTTTCGCTAAAAGCGCGAGCCGGGTATTTGGAGAACCTATGTAAATAAAGGAACAGCGAAGAACATACTTTGGAGCAAGATAGAAAGGAACAGGTTCTCTAGCAAATGTGGGATGAGGAATCCCAGGCAAATTGCAGCCTATGCTAATGTAAACTGGCTTGCTCTCCTTCAATGCAGTTGATATTGCAGTATCAATCAATTCATGTGCATCATCCAAGTTATTCACCACTGCCTGTTACATTACACCAACTTGATCCCTTTCAACTTAGCTCCAAAAATTAGTAAAACTGACGCGAAGTATGACAAGTAAAAAAGAGCAGAGGAAAATATGAATTACCTGAGTGCAAGTAACAGTTTGAAAACATCTGAGTTCCTGGCTAAAATCTGGTAGGCCAATAGTATGATGCAAAATTCTGTTAGTACCATAGTCATTCGAATTAGGCCCACCAACAATACAAATCACAGGCAAATTCTCACTATACGCCCCAGCAATAGCATTAAGTACACTGAGTCCCCCTACAGTGAACGTCACCACACACGCTCCAATACCTTTAGCACGTGCGTAACCATCAGCAGCGTACCCAGCATTCAGCTCGTTACAACAGCCTATCAAATTCAGCTCAGGCTCAGCAATCAAATGATCCAACAACGTCAAGTTGAAATCACCTGGAACTGAGAACACATCGTTCACGCCAATTTGTACTAGCCGACGAGCCAAGTGATGACCCAGGGTTCCAATTCCACATGTCGAGCTTGCTGGAACTGAAGCTGAATGAGCCGTGGAGCCCATGGAATTGTTACGCTCCATTTCTGAATTCGTTTTTCAAAAAAAAAAAAAAGGAAATAGTAAGTGATTTTTTTTTTGTAGTAGAAAATTGATTTAAGCTTATGGGATTTGAAGATGGTTGTGATTGTGATGAAAGGTGTTATTATAGTTTATATATATATATATATAGGTGGTTACCATCATCGGTGCGTGATGGTTTTGAAGACAGTGGGCAAGAAAAAAACTGCTACTGTTTGGAAGGTGGTTACGTGTTTCATAAATTACATGAAAAAATATTGTACTGGTATTATTTATAGGAGATCTTTTAGCCCTTTTATAAACTTATTTTAAATTTTATACTTTTTTTTGATAAAAATTATTCACTTTTTAAACATAAATTTTTTTATTTCTATACCTAGGAAATTTAAAAATAATATTTTTAAAATTTATTTTATAAAAAATAAAAAAGATTCTCATTTTTTATATTTGTTTCTTCCCTCCTGCTATATATTTTATTTGGCACATTCTCTTTTACGTGTTTTTAATGAAAAGATAAATAGACAAGTTAATTAAAATATTATTATTTATTATTTTTTAAATTTAATATTTTTTATTTTTACATCATATTGGCATCTCTTCATATTTATAGCTAACAATAAAGGTGGAAAAAATAATTGTTGCGTCTTAATTTTTAAAACAATAAGTATTATGATTTATTTATTTTTATAAAAATAATAAGTAAAATAATCTAAAAAAAAACTGTTATAATAAATATAAGATTTGAATGATTGTATAGTTTTATATGGTTACAGAATGACACAGATCCATAATTTAAAAAATACATCCATAACAAAAGGTAATAGGACCTTAGAGTTAGTAATAATTGATAAGATAAAATAATTAAACTATAAAAAAATAATGCGATGAACCTAAATAAATCAATACGAAATGATATTTTTCCTAATTACGTACAGTACAATAGGTAATGAGCATCCTGTTTGTGGTAGAATAAATAATTGATGGATTATTGAAATGATTGTCTTTTTGGGGAAAAGAATTGGTATACGGTTTTTGATTGAATTAAAAATAATTTATTTATCTACCTCTGGGTTTGAAAACGTAGAATAGAGTAAACCATCACTTTAGGAAAAGAGAAACAGAGGAGGCGTTCTTGGTTTTCATAATAAAAAAAGAAAGACAAGCTTTTCATTTTCAACTTGGGTGACTTGTTTAGTATTTGCTACTTTGGTTGTTTTTGACCCCTGTTTCAAACTTTTAATTACCATCAGATAAATTCAGGAGTCAAGAGTTAATGGATCCGATAGATTGATTTAAAAATAAAAAAAATTTCATCTCAAATAATGCATAATGATATAATAAATATTTTAATATTATAAATATATAATATATCCAAGTACTAAATTTAAACACATAATTTATCATTATATATCCCACAAAATATCATTTAACACTAATAAAATTCAATAACTAAATTTAGACACATTATTTAGCCCACAAAATATCATTCAATACTAATTTTACTATATAATTTTCAAAGCTCACAACACATAAAATGTTAAACACCACAAAATTCAAAACATAGAGATTCATAATATTGTCTCAGAAATCATAAAACACAACCTAAAAGAACAAGATTGAATCGAATTTTTTCTGTTCGATTTTTTCCTGATGAACCGGGTTTTGCCCGGATTTGATCGAGTCATTTTTTAGAGTTTTTTT
>JBDJHY010000049.1:12472409-12487866 GCA_039654485.1 Withania somnifera | reverse complement strand
TTGGGGTTACCTGGACCGTTGTTATCCGGGCACTGAGTGATAAGGGGGGACTACGGAACCATTTGAGGCACCTCAAATGACACCCCAAAAAATAAGGGGTTGATACGTGTTAGGATCAACCCTTTTAAAAAGAGAATTGAGAGTATCCAAACTCCACCCTCTGATGAGAAAGCTGACATTGCAGAATGGTTGCTTGCTTCTAATTGATGAGTTATCCCAACGTCACTCGACTTCTTGTTTTTATTCTTGGAAAAAGGGTCAAATTTACTTTTTTATTTTCTAAAATTAATTAAATTTACCTTTAATCTGATTAAATATACTCCTATAGTTATATATTTTTAGCCAAGTATATCCTCGATATTATTAAAATTTTCATATATATCTTTCTCTGGATGAAATTTTTTAAATTAAGTCAAAAATAAATATTTGATTTTACTTCATCTTTATATCAAAAGTTAATGTTTGATTTTAATTGTCCATTTTATAAATTAAGAAATTTTTTATTATCTTCTTCCTTCGCTATCCTTAGTATTAAATAATTATATAATATAATAGTAATCAAATTTAGAAATTCAAAGCATCATTATGTGTCTATGTTATATATTATAACCATGAAATATATTTGAAATTAAAAATATGATAATTTTTATTTGTAGGTCTATATATACATTAACCTCTTGCTGAGACCAAGTAATATGCCGTGGATTTTTTAAAAGCCTATATAAATATGATTTTATTAAGTTTAATCTTTCAATATTAGATAATAAAAATTAATAATTTTCATAGTTTTTTTTTAAGGTTTCTCATTTTTTTTTTGTTAAATTATTTTTATTAGTTAAAAAAATAAGAAATTTGGCTAAACTTTGAGGCGAAAATTTGACCCTTTTCCCTTTATTCTTTTGTATTGTGGCTCACATTTGGTTAGTGCAAACAGAAAATAGCTTAGCTTTGACATACAGCTCTTTGCATAATTTCAGGTTATCAGACATTGCGTTTTTGTTGATTGACATACCAAATAGAAGGTTATCCGGAAATGGACGTCATCACAATGTCTGAAAGTTCAAACACCCATGTAAGTACTGGTAAAATTTTTTGTAAACACACACAACAGTGTGACTTAGATGTTTATTACTAGCCTTACATGGAATGGAAACACCCCGTTTTCAATACTTATACACTAATACTTCTATGTCATTTTATGTAATGGTCTTAAAATAACATGATCTTGAATGGAAATAGAGGTTAAGATGTTAATTTGATTTGTATATTATATTATTGATAATCAAGAAAAATTATTAAAGTAATTGTTGAACATTTAGTTTGATAGTGAAAGGTATCAAAATCAAAGTTTAAAACTTTATTTGGTTTAATGAATTTGAATTACTTGTTAAAGAATTGTAGTACTTTTAGGCATTTTGTATGGCAAAAGAGTGCGCAATAAATTGGAAAAGGGAAGTAATATTCTTCTTTGAACTCCAGCAATGTAAATTACAGCTTTAGCCTGTAAGCTTATTTTTAATTTATGCTTGGTTTGTCAGTTAAGCTCGTGCTGTTTCCTTTTTGTTTTGGCTTGGTGAGGATAATTATTCAGTTTCCTTGTTGTCACAACAATGCTGTGATGTTGTATTTCTTTATTAAGCTCTGTTATGGTGAAGCTGTATTCCTTATATTGATAAGTATTAGGTAGACTGTCTTACATTTGGTTGTTACTAGTATCCATCCTAAATTTTTTGTCCATGTTGACTTTTACTCAACCACATCTTTATTTAAATTTGTGTAGTTTCATTTATAGAAATCTAGATGCTCTACAATATAATAGTTTCTGAAAAATGGCTTTGATCAATGCCCTGTGCGACCTATGAAAGTCAAATTTGCACAAAAAATCTGGGACAGAGGTGCTAATATCTTCTCTGAATTTTTAAAAATCTCTTACAGGGTTACACGCAGTTAGATTTCCGTAATTGTGCCTGTACTCCTGGTTTAGCATTTAACAGCATTGGAATAAAAGTTGAGGGGCTTGAGGTGTGTAAATGCTGCTGGTATGGATTTTCAAACACTTGATGTCAAATACTATTAGTAGGTTATATTCTCATTTTCTATGTGATTTTGCTTCTGATGGATGCAAATATGTGACTTACAGAAGGGGAATGAATCATTATCGAGTAAGATGACTGAGCTTGAAAAGGAGAAAGAATCTGCATTCAGTAAGCTAGCTGAACTAGAAGGAGAAACAAGCTGCATCGACTAAGATAGATGAGCTTGAGAAGGAGAAACAATGCACAGCAACTAAGGTAGCTTTGCTTGAGTGGGAGGGAGAAGCTACATTCAGTAAACTAACTGTAATTCAGAAAGAGAAACAAGCGGCATCTAGTAAGATAGAGGAGCTTGAGAAGGAGAAAGAAGATGCAGCCAGGAAGATAGCTTTGCTTGAGAAGGAGCTAGAAACTGAGGAAGAGAAATTGGAAAGTATAAAAGTGCTCAGCTTCAAAGGGAGGAGGAGCTAAGAACCAAGTTTGAGGATTTCAAAAGACATACGGATGCGGAGCGTAAGATAGCGAAGGACACTGCAATGAGTAAGGTAGCTTTGCTTGAGAGAGAGGGAAAAGCTGCATTCAGTAAGATAGCGGTGCTTGAGACGGAGAAACAAGCTGCATCAAGTAAGATCGAGGAGCTTGAGAAGGAGAGATAAGATTCAGCGGGGAAGATTGATTTGCTTGAGAGGGAGCTAGAATCCATGGAAGAGAAATTTGAAAAGTACAAGGATGATCAACTTCAGAAGGAGGAGGAACTAAGAACCAAGTTTGAGGATTTCAAAAGGCATACAAATACTGAGAGTAAGATAGAGAAGCAAGTTGCAATGAGCAAGATAGCTTTGCTTTAGAAGGAGCTTGAAACTAAGGAAGTTAGAGCATATAAGCAAGCTGTAAGAGCTTTAAGGGAGATCCCAGTTGAAGATAAGGAACCCAAGGAAAAGATGAATGAATTGAAAATAAATATGCAAAAGCTCACGGAGGAAAGAAACTATTGGGAAACTTTAGCTAAGCAGCTTAAGGGCAAAGAAAGCGAGACTGCTGAGATAGTAGAAGCTCGAAAAGAGATAATGAGAGTATGGGACTTTGGACATTCTTTTGGGGCATATGTTTTCTACATCTACACCTTAAGATTAATTTAAAACTGCTAATTAGATCAGACATCAATTTACCATGGTTTCTTTCTAAGAAAATATGCTTTTGATTCACAGAATTAAGCCAATCTACAACATCTAAGCCAGCAACTTTCTGTTTGTGTTTCTTTGTTTCCCTTTCCCGTCCATCTGTCTATATATGTGAAATTGGTGTGTATACCACTCTCCTTAGGAAGCAATTTGGAAGAATTTGGTGTAGGATTTTATTCTAATTAACTGGCATTGTCAAATCTCCTAAATCATCAGATAATGGTTATATCTCATGGATTTCGCATAAACCTCTTATTTTTCTTTTTCACTGAAATGGTTTAGTACATTAATATGTTCCTGATGTATATACTATGCACAATGTAAACTCTAAAAGCCGAGGATTTCTCAAGTACGTTGCAAGCTTTATTTTGTGTTTATTTAACAATCTTCTTTGATTTTTCTGGCAATTAAATTACTATTTGAGGAAGAATTTATTTTTCTTCTAAATAGTGACAAAAGAATTTGTTTTTCTTCCTTTTACTTGAAATTGTGCAACATTGAGGAAGTCGATTTTCTAAGGTGTAGGTTGATTCACTTTCTATTTCATGGTTGGAATAACTACCATAGCTATCCATTCTGGAGGCTATGTGCTGAGGTAAATCCTAAAATATGCACATATGGTTTTAACTATCTGAAGTTTGATTAGCAGCATCTGCATGGAATTTGTAAATGTTTATGTAGTTTAACAGTAGTATATATTTGGAAACTCTTACCTGTTTTGACCTTCTACATATGAGTTCAGGAAGACTCTGCAACAGGTGAAGCTCATCTTAAATGAGCATGTATAAGAAGTCACATGTCAAAAATTTATTGGTATTTAAGTGTTGGAAAATGGTGTCGCTCCGTAGGCTCTAACCATTGCAAAATACTGTTTATTGGATTGTTGCCTTGCCACCATTTGTTTGTGTGAGTAAGGTTTCCGTTTTTGCTTGTCTGTCGGATGCTTTTGTTTACAGTGTGCAGAACATTGAGGTAGAAATATCTGGTGTCTGTGTTCTATTCCTTCCTTTAAATGGATAATGAAGTTGAAAACATCTGTATAAACTATCTCCATTATAAGATTGTGTTAAAGTCAAAGTCTCTATCTGGTTATCGATCATGGGTTCTATTGATGACTATACAAAACCTTTTTCTGGCTTGTGTAGCTTAGTTGGATGTAATTTCTTTAGACACATGGATTACTAGTGAACTTGTAATCGATCTGGAAACTCCTTATTCTTTCACTTTCTACTGTGAGCTTATGAGATAATGAATGAGATATTTTCTTTCTTCTCCAGGTTCTTTCTGACCTGTGCAGTGGTGACATGGACATTGGCATAACGAAATTTGGTGTCATTGATTGCTATCCCTTTTGTATCGCATGAAAGCAGAAATTCTCGCATCAAGTTGCCGAGGAAAAAGCGACAGAATGGTGTTCTATTTGGCAAACAGCGGTGGAAGACCCCAAATGGAATCCATTTAGAACTGTCACCTTACATGGGGTGGTTCAAGCAGTATGTATCTGAATCTATTCTTCTTTCTTTTTGACTCTTCAAAAACATCGCCGGATCTGTGTGGGATCCTCTAAAATCTATGCATTTCTGAAGGATCCGCCACGGGTTCGGCAGGTGTCAACATTTTTGTAGAGTCCGAGCAACATAACCTTCTTCCTTCTACCTGTTTAAATATCATTTTCTGAAGAGAGATTTTCAACTTATCATTACTTGTCCAACTGAAATGAAAAACATTTTGTTTCTTTTTATCAGCACATAAGTTCTCATTCATGTAGTCAAGCGATGCAATAAAAGCACCCCTGCCATAATAAATGAGTGAAGTGCTGCAACAAAAAGATTATGCACAATCTGATTTCTCTATTTCCTGTTATCTAATTAAAGTAAGATCAAGTTTTTGTGTAACACCTTAGGCAAATTCCAGATCGACAAAACACGGGAGAGATGTTGGTATATAAGTAGGCAAGCCTTAAATCTTAGTGACGCGTTTTTTACCCGTGCAGGTCTAGGCTCAAAACGGACAATATCACTAGTGGACTGATCTGTGACAATTATGGTATCAGAGCTACTCCGCGTGCAACCTTGAATGATGGTGGGGCAAAACTTAGCGAGGAAGCTGAGAACCTAAGTTGGGGTCTATGTAACAGCTTAAGCAAATCCTACATCGACAAAATACGGGAGAGATGCTGGGTATATAAGTAAGCAAGCCTTATACGTTAGTGACACGTTTTAAACCAGTACGGGCCTTGGCCCAACGTGGAAAATATCACTAGTAGGTTGGACTGTCACATTTTGATATAATTTGTCCTCTTTGAATTTCTTTCCTTCAGGTGTCCCTTATGGAAATTTTCAACTAAACTCTTTGCACTTTAAATTACATGATCAATCCAAGCCTCTTTAAAACCATTATTTGTGCTTCAGGAAATGATAAACAAAAAGGACAAGAATCTACAGCTGCTGAGGGAAGAGTGGGAATATGAAGCAGCATAATCAGCTGTTGTTATAGCCTTGACAGAAATCAAAGAGTATAATATGAAAGGCAGAACCATGACTCATTAGCTCTGGAATTTCGAGGAAGGTAGGAAAGCTAAGCTAAAAGAAGCCATTTGCTTAATGGGGAAAAAACTGAAGGACGCAAGGATCAAAGATACTGATATGCTTTGAGTGTCTTATACTCTTGTTTATGCTACAATTGTTGGATGCTCCTTCAGCTTGTAGGCTCAATTCAATCTTGCTTTGAGGTTTTTTAAGTCTTACAAACACCTTGATATGTGATTCATTGAGGTCAATCAAACATGTACTGGTAGGCTCTTGCCAGATAAGATCAAGAGGAAGACCAAACAAATTTTGTATAATAAGTCAAGTATCTGGTATCAAAATAGAAAGATGTATTGAGCTTTGTATTATACTTGGGAATGTTTGGTTGTTCAAAGATGGTAATTATACTATCATCTCTTTTTTGCAAATAAGGACCAGGGCCATAGTGAATGGTCTGCCTCTGGAATTACGAATGAGAATTGAGAACCTAAAACCACTTCTTTTTGGATGATTGCTCTTCACACAACTCAAAATCTATCCCGCTTATAAAATTTCAATCTATCTAGGAGCAGAATTCTAGGACAGCCCAATCTACACTTTACATTGAATTGGAGGAAAAAATGAGTTAAAGTTACCCTAAGTAACGTACCGTATATTTGTTGTTTGTTTTCCCTATCTATATATGAATTCTATTGCGTAATATTTATTTGATTGACGGGATACTACAGGGTGTTGACATGAGTTTAGCTTAAATGGAGAAACATGGTCAATGAGGATTCATATAGTCAACCCAAACTTGTTTGGAATTGAGATATAGTTGTTGACTTGTTGTAATAGGACGCTACAGGAATGTTATTAACTTTGCACTCTACTGATGTTTACGAGATGAAACAGAAGAGAATTGTAACTTGATTCACATTGCTCAAAATTTCTGATTGACTTACTGTACAAGCTAACAGCTACTCCTATCTATAGAGCTAAGTAACTAACTCTAACAACCTATCAACAAGTTGGTTAACCAACTAATTAACTTGCAAACTTGTATCTTCTACACTTTAGTCCTCAAACTATCACCTTCAGCATATTTCATCCATGATCATTATTAGACTTGTCAATACTCCCCCTCAAGCTGGAGGGAAGGAATATGGTCTGAAATGCTAGCTTGCATAATAAATGATGATGCTGTGCTCGACCCAATCCTTTTGTAAATATATCAGCTAGCTGCTCCTTGGTGTTTACATGCACTGTTCTGATGAATCTATCTCTGATCTTTTTCCTGATAAAGTGGCAGTCTATGTCTATATGTTTTATTCTCTCATGGAAGATAGGATTGGCTGCAATTTGAATTGCAGTTTTACTGTCACATAGCATATCTACCGGTTGTTCTACCTTTACTCTTAGCTCATTAAAGATTCCCACAATCCATTCTATTTCTATTGCTGTGCTTTCCATGCTCCTGAACTTTGCTTCAGCTGAACTTCTTGCCACTGTCTCTTGCTAGTTTGCTTTCCAAGAGACCAGTGCATCACCACAGAAGATTAGATAACCTGAAACTGATCTCCTTGTCTGTAAACAGGCTCCCCAATCAGCATCACAGTATGCTTGTAGCTTGTTCTCCCCAACACTTGGCATCAATAACCCTTGTCCTGGAGCTCCTTTGATGTACCTCACCACTCTCATGGCTGCATCCAAGTGTGATTGCTTTGGAGCATGCATGAACTGGCTCAAGGTCTGTACTGGAAAAGATATATCTGGTCTTGTCATAGTAAGATACGATAACCTTCCTATCAGTCTTTGATACACTCCAGGGTCTGGCAATGAAAAATCTTCAGATGGTTGTCCCTTGTCTCTGTCAAACTCTTAGAGGTGAACTTTTTATTCAATTCCAGAGGTGTTTCTGCTGGTTTTGATCCTGATAGTCCAGATTCAGCAATTAGTTCCAATGCATATTTCCTTTGGCACATGTGTATACCCTTCTGAGACCCTGCAAATTCTATGCCCAAGAAGAATTTTAGTTCACCCAAATCCTTCATCTTGAAGTGCTTTTGTGGATCTGACCTAGTGCTAGCAACCAGTTGTGGATCATTACCGGTTACCAGTAAGTCATCAACATAAATGAGAACTATCAAGAGTGCTGATGCTTCGTTCTTCCTGAATAGAGAGTAATGATAATGACTTTGGACAAACCCCATTTGTTGCAGAGTCTTAGTAAGCTTAAGATTCCACTGTCTAGATGCCTGTTTTAAGCTATAAAGAGACTTATGTAACCTGCAGACTACTGTCTCCCCCAGCCTTGCAGTCTTATGAGAAAAACCAAGAGGAACAGTCATGTAAACTACTTCTAACAAATCACCTTGCAAGAATGCATTTTGAACATCCATATGGTACATAGGCCTCTGCAAACGAAGGTTCTACAGATGCAAAATAAGCTGCAAGGCAAGTGGAGTATGCAGGGTTCAACTGCTGATAACAGACTGCTTGTGAGATAGGATAGGATATGGAAGAAGATTTGACCACACAGTCACTCAACCAAATTGGTGGTCTAGACTGTCTAGAAGACTTCCTTATAGTAGAAGGAACAGATGTGGGAGGTACAACTGGAACTTCTTCATTAGGGACTATGCCTACATCATCATGGGGCTCAGGATCTGTTAGATGACCTCGAACTGATGCCTGCATGTGATCAGTAGATGGTATGGATGCAGATGTTGATGGCACGATAATCATCTCTTCCTCATCAGTCACAACCGGGAGAGGGACCATAACAGGTATTTGATTAGTAGCTGAGGCCATTAATTTGAATGGAAAAACAGTTTCCTGAAAGATGACATCCCTGCTTACAAAGAAACTATGAGTAAACAAGTCATATAACTTATATCCCTTCTGGCTCTCAGCATATCCTAACAGAACAGATGGAATTGCTCTAGGAGAAAATTTATGAGGTTTCTTCAAATAAGTAGCATAACACAGTCAGCCTATGACCCCTGAGATGGAACTTTACCAAAAACCAATTGATAAGAGCATTTACCATCTAAGGATTTGGAAGGCAATCAATTCATGAGGTAAAATAGCAGCAATAATACAATCACCCCAAAATCTTAATGGTAAATTGGCTTGAAATTTAAGGGATCTGGCAATGTTTAAGATGTTTCTATGCCTTCTCTAAATACCATTGATTGAAAAGAGAAAATAGAAAGAAGAGAGGGATACAAAAGAATGGACGCTAATAGTAGAATGAGAAGTCTTAAACCCTAAAACAATACAAAGAGCATTTATATAGGCTATCCTAAGGCATAATAACCATATATAGGCTAGACTAAACTAAATAAGAAAAAGCTAGATAAGGAAAAGACTATACTAAGACTATACTAAGGCATAATAACTATTTTAACACTCTCAACAACTCCATTTTGTTGAAGAGTGTATGGACAAGTACTCTGATGTTGTATCCCTTCTCTCTTAAGGAATTCACATAAGTGAGAGTTAAAGAGCTCACCTCCATTGTCAGATCTAAGAGTTTTAACAGTTGTGTTAAATTTGGTTTTCAACATAGCTATGAGTGTTTCAATACAACCACTGTTTCATCTTTAGTATTCATCAAACAAACCCATGTGTATCTACTATAATCATCCACTAGGGTTAAGAAAAACCTTTTATAATCATGAGTAAGAACCTCGAAAGGACCCCATACATTTGCATGTACTACATCACCAAAATGGACACTGTTATTACTTTTATGTGGAAATGACAGCCTAGTCTGCTTAGCTAATGGGCAGACACTACAATGTTCATTGCAACCAGTGAACTTCATAGAAGAAAAAACAGGTATCTTACAAAGAGTATCCATAGGAACATGTCCGAACCTTTTGTGCCATAATTGTCCACTTTTACTATGTACAACTAGAGAAACTGTGATATTGTCACCATCATGCATACTTCTGATTTCTTTCCGGCATACATAATCCAACACATAGAGATCATGTTCCAACCTACCAATCCCCATCACCTTTCCAGTGCAAATGTCCTGAAATACACAACAATCAGGAAAGAAGGAGACAAAAAGCCCTGCTCTCTAGTTAGCCTGGACACTGACAATAGATTGTACTGGAACTGTGGTACATATATAACATTTGTGATGCACTGAGTTTCAAGTATGTGGGAAATTCCTATGTGATTGATTTGATTGCCTTCACCAGTAGGCAATAGTACTTTCATAGTAACATTTTGTGGCAAAACCATAAAGCTTGTAAAATCCTCTAGACTAGACACCACGTGATTGGTTTCTCCTGAGTCTACAATCCATCTATCCTTCTTAATTTGACTTAGAAGTGACAGAGGTATATATGTGACATTGGTGTGTGCTGCCAAATCAGTTGGACCTTGATTCATGTTAAGCATTTGCAGGATCTGGTAATATTGTTCATATGTAAAATAGTTGCCCTTATTAACTCCCCTCTGTGCAAGTACGTTATTTTCCTGTTGATCTTCAACTCCAAACTGTGCCAGTTGGCTTTAGTTTGTTTAGCAAATCCTTTCTTTCTCCCTTTGAAATGTTCTGGATATCCAATTAGCTTATAGCAAACATCTTAGGGTGTCCAATTTTCCTGCAAAATTCACAAACAGGTCTCTCTTTGGCCTAAAATGATGACTTTCCTTTGGACTCTGACTGGAACCATATCCATATCCTCCTCCATATTGTGCTGATGATACTTGACCAGTATTATGCTTAGGAGGTCCATTCTATCCAGATCCTGAACTCTGTCCAACAAAGAAGCCCTGATCCTTGTTAAATGTCATTGCCTGTGCACTAATCTACAGAGGTTGCTTGTCCTTGACTTTGCTCTTTGACTCTCATCCTGTATTACCATGCCATAAGCTTCATTAACTGTAAGTGTGGGCACAATCATCAGAATGTGACTTTCTGCCTGTGCAAACGATTCATTCAAACCACTCAGAAGCTGAACCAATCTCTGCTGCTGTACATGTTCATTGAAGATCCTTGATTCTACACATGAGCAGGTTGGAGTCGGCACCCTTCATCATATTCATCCCATAGATCACGCAATCTAGAGTAATAATTGGTCACTGAATACAATTTCTGTTTCAAATTCACGATTTCCTGATGCAAAATATAGACTTGAGATATCTTTCTCTTATTAAATCTCTCCTTCAGATTTCTCCAAACACCATATGCACTTGAACCATACACCACTGTGCTATAGAGATCCTTTATAACTGAACATGATCCATGATAGGATGTGAGCATTGCACCTGTCCCACAGGTCATGCAACTCCTTGTCAAAATTTTTTTTTTTTTACATGTTCCATCAACTAAACCTACTGAAGGTTTAGATACTGCAAAAGTTTGATTTTATTCATAGAATTATACAATATTTATAAGACAACACACAAAATCAGAGTAAGCTAATCAATCACTAGTTCTTACGAGATCCTTGAATTAAGGGATTTCCTCTAAACTATTTTTAGGATAAATCCTAATATCTTTCCCTAAAATATATGCTATCCATATTTACAGGATCAAATCTGCCAGCTTATTTGTGGAGTAGATTATCATCAAATCTGCCAGCTCATCCGACACTCCTTCTCAAGTTGGCATGTATATATCTAACATGTCTAACTTGCTAACAAAGGATTAAAAATAGTTACGAAAAAACCTTTTATGAAAATATTTGTAGCTTGTTCAGTTGTTGGAACAAAGGGATGCACACACTTCCATTTTCAATCTTCTCTTTAATGAAGTGTCTGTCCACTTCAATATGCTTAGTTCTGTCATTTTGAACTGGATTATGAGCAATGCTTATGGAGGCCTTGTTGTCGCAATACAACTTCATTGGCAAACTCATAGGTCTTCTTAGTTCTTCCAAAAATCTCTTGAGCCACAACATTTCACAAATTTCGTGTGCCATGGATCGATACTCAACCTCAACACTACTTCAAGCCGCCACATTTTGCTTCTTACTTCTTCATTTCACTAAATTTCCCCAAACAAATGTACAATATCCTGATGTAGACCTTCTATCAATAGATGAACCAGCCCAGTCTGCATCCGTATAAGCCTCAATACTTCTTTGCTCATTATTTGTGAAGAACAACCCTTTTCCAGGAGAACTCTTTAGATACCTAAGGATTCGATACATGACTTCTTGGTGTTCTTCTCGTGGAGAATGCATGAACTGACTGACTAGGCTCACAACAAAGGTAATATCAGGTCTAGTATGTGACAAGTAAATCAACCTGCCTTCCAATCTCTGATATTGGCCCTTATGAATTAATTTTCCTTCCTTTGCAAACTTTAGGTTTGGGTCAATTAGAGTTTCAGCTAATCTACAACCACAGATTCTTGTTTCTTTTAACAGATCAAGAACATACTTCCTTTGTGACACCATAATTCCTTTCTTCGATCGTGCAATCGCCATGTCGAGAAAATACTTCAGCGGGCCTAAGTCTTTTATTTCAAATTCGGTGGCAAGACGTTTCTTCAGATTTCTTATTTCAACCATATCATCTCTTGTGAGAATGATGTCGTCGACATACACTATAAGAACTGCTATTTTTCCTTTTAGTGAATATCGAGTAAACATAGTGTGATCTTTTTGTCCTTGCACATACCCTTGCTTCTTTACAAATTGAGTAAACCTTTCGAACCAAGTCCTTGGAGACTGTTTTAGACCGTAAGGAGATCTTCCTTCTAAGCTTGCATATCTTGACTTGTACTTCTCTTCAAAACCTGGTGGGGGATCCATATAGACTTCTTCCTCTAGTTGCCCATTCAAGAAAGCATTCTTCACATCCAACTGTTCAAGAGACCAGTCAAGATTTACAACAATTGTTAATAGAACTCTAGTTGAGTTTAGCTTAGCTACTGGAGCAAATGTCTCGAGATAGTCAATGCCATAAGTCTGCGTGAATCCCTTAGCTACTACGCGAGCCTTATACCTCTCCAAAGGATCCGTCTAATTTGAATTTGGTGGTGAACACCCATTTGCAGCCCACTTTGTTTCTTTTCCTTTGGTAGATCAACCAACTCCCATGTCTCATTTTTTCAAGAGCTCACAGTTTCTCTAAAATAGCCTCCTCCATTCAGGAACTTGTAGAGCATCCTGTACATTTTTTAGAATCTCCACACCAGAAAGTTGTGAAGTAAAGGCAGAATAAGTAAGAGACAACCTTTTATTGGAAACAAACATAGAAATAGGATATTTAGGAGTATTTCAAACACCTTCGCGTTTTGCAATAGGTAGCATAAACGAAGGAGCAGATAATAAAAGTTTTTCTTTTACTCGAAAGTGATGATTAACCAAAATTGCAGTGGTTGAAAGAGCCATTTTATCATTTACATATAGAATATATGGGTTATTGACAAATACATTGTTATTCCACATCAAATGCAATGTAGAAATAGTACTGTACTGTTATACAAGTCTAATACGTATTAATTGGAGAATCATTTTTTCTTTTTTGCTTATAACCATAAATTATAGTAGTATTTACTAAAGATATTGAATTATTAACTATAATGACTTTTAATGAGCACTTGTAATTTTTAAATATATAAATTCTGTTTTATTTTTCAGAAAATGTTACATTTGCATTCATAGCCTATATTAAAGTATATTTGATCCATGCACTCCGACATAAAGTAGAACCAAGGGAGTAGTTTGATTATTAATACATGAATTAATATAGCAGGCAAATACTAGTACTGTATTTTCAATAAACAATTTATTAAAACACTATTGAATTACATTTGTACTCTTGATGAGGTAACTTAGGGTTTAGTTTAGTTCATTTGTTGATCAAAATTTCACTTTTACGATTTCTCTTTCACATTTGAGAAAATGGTTGTCCTTTGACACTGTCTATATAGATACAGGAATGCACCTCTCTCAATCACTCCATCTATCTTTTTATTTGTTCAGATACGTGTGGACTTATATATTTTGTTCAATAACATTTTCTTCAAGATGTCAGAATATATTTTGTAGTTTTTGCAGATGTTACTGTAGAACTTCTTGTTTATTTGAATGAATTTTTTATTAGTGTAATCATAATGGTTAAATCAATAATCGAACCGATTATGATCAATAATCGACCAGCCAATATTGTAACAGTTCTTTAATCGCTTAGCATATCTATAAATCGATAATTGACAAGTCAAATCGATAAGTTTCAAATCCAAACCGAGCTAATTGATACACAACGATAGTGGCCAATGAAATGGGATGAAAACCAAATGATGATTCAAAATCCCATTAAGGACAAAACAAAAATACTAGGTGATTTTTTTCTATTTGGTTTAGGTTATCTCTATCTGTAGGAGGTAAGATGTAGGAGGTAAGACATACCCACTGGAATAGTCGAGCTGCGCCCAAGCTGCTCATAAAAAATGGAATCCTCCTTCCATTTTTTAATATTATGTACTAATTCCTCTATCTCATTTTAATGATGGTCATAAAAATTATATGGTCTTTGAATGGAAATAGAGTTTAAAATGTTAACTTGTCTATTATATTACTGATAACAAGAAAATTATTGAAGTAATTGTTTGACAGAGAAAAGTATCAGATGAAAGTCTTAAATTTTTTTAGTTGAATAAATTATTAAAGAAATGTATTGCTCTTAGACATTTGGATGGAAAAAAGCTGTGGAATGAATTGGGAAGTGGAACAATATTCTTCATTAAACCCCATTAATTTAAAGACAATGGCTAAACCATTGGTGTTCAAGAAGTTATTCTTTAACAGTATCAGGGAAAAATGTTCTTTAATGCTGAAAATGGCTTTGACCAATGGTCGGTTTAACCTATGAATGTCTAATTTGCATAAAGGATTTAGGCCAGAGGTGCTAATATCTTCTTGAATTTTTCTACATCTCTTACAGGCTTACACACAGCTGGATTTCCTTAATCACGCCTGCCCTCGTGGTTTAGCGGTTAACGGCATTGGAATAAAAGTTGAAGGTTTTAAGGTGTGCAAATGCTTCTCATCCTAATTCTTAACTACTTGATATCGAATGCTATTAGCTGGTTATATTTTCATTTCCTATGTGATTTATCTTCTGATAATAGAATATCTGATTTACAGAAGGGGAAAGAATAGCTATTAAGTAAAATGGCTGAGCTTGAGAAGGAGAAAGAAGCTGCATTGAGCAAGATAACTCAGCTTGAGAGAGAGAAGGAGAAGCTGCACTTAGTAAGATAGTTGCGGTAAAGAAGAAGAAACAAGCTGCATTGATTAAGATATACGAGCTTGAGAAGGAGAAAGAATGTACAGAGAATAAGGTAGCTTTGCTTGAAAGGGAGGGAAAATCTGCATTTAGTAAGATAGCTGTGCTTGAGATGGAGAAACAAGCTGCTTCAAGTAAGATAGAGGAGCATGAGAAGGAGAAAGAGGAGGCAGTTAAAAAGATAGCTTTGCTTGAGAAGGAGCTAGAGACTTAGGAAGAGGCGTTTGGAAAGTATAAAAATGCTCAGGTTCAAAAGGAGGAGGAGCTAAGAACCAAGTTTGAGGATTAAAAGGCATTCAAATTCTGAGTAATAGAGAAGGATGCTACAATGAGTAAGATATCTATGCTTGAAAAGGAGCTTGAGACAAAGGAAGTTAGAGCATATAAGCAAGCTATAAGAGCTTTAAGGGAGATCCAAGTTGAAGATAAAGAACCCTGGGAAAAGATGAAAGAGTTGACAATAACTATG
>JBDJHY010000049.1:12399435-12413512 GCA_039654485.1 Withania somnifera | reverse complement strand
CATATGAAATCCGTATCTTGACAAGAAGCTTTAACATGTACTAGAAATCAATCCAGATACAAGCAGACAGATACTACTTTATTTGTAATTGCTTCATAAAATGAAAACTTCAAGCTGAGTCGCCAGAAATTAACAGAATTACTATGCACCTCCACTTATTACATCTAATCAACAATTTTCACAGTAGAGCGTCGGCTCCAATAATACACATAACAATACCTATGAAAAGAAACAAACTATGGGCAGTTAAAACTAATCTGAAGTCTTCGTCCTCAGAAAAGAACTGCTGCTGCATAAACAAGCTGGCTCCAATTATTAAGAAATCTAGGACTGCGCCAATGATTGCAACGTGCACTTGATTTCTCGCTGATTTGAGCCGATGGCCTTCACATATCTCCACAAATGGACAGTTAATTTCACTTTTTTAAGTGGAAAGGAAGATTAAAAGGAGAAAATTATATGAGGTTCTTCATCCTCACATAATCAATGATGCGTAAAGAAGCTGGTTCCAAGTGTCAGGTAGTCCGGGGAGACACCAATGGCTGCAATCTACACCAGGGTGTTCGCCGCTGTACATTTGTGGATGAGCATCTTTCCTTAACTGGGACAGAAATGTGATATCGAGGAGGTAAACTGGTGTCTTCATCCGATTTAGTACTTTGTTAACTACAATAGCTGATGCTGGTGTCCCTGCAGGATATGTCGATCCTGCTAATGGTATTTGCTCTGAGTTACAATTCTTCGTTGTTGCTCCCCACTCCTGACCCCTGATCAAGATAGAACAAGGTATGAATTTTGAGCTTCTTAAGAGTGGGAAACATTTATGTTTTATGAAAGTTGGTGGTTAGTAAGAAGGATTCAAGTATGATTGCCCCTTGATCCACTCTAGTAGGTTGCTTGCTATTTAGTCTAGGTTACCAACTATGTGCTTTGTTCGGACTCCTCAAAAATATCATGGGGTGTGTTTGGATTCTCCAAAAGCTTATGTATTTTTGGAGGATCCATCATAAGTGCAGCCACACTTTTCAAGGGTTCGATCAAACATAGGTAATTATTGCATAAAGCTAACTTTTTAGTTTGTTGATCAGGTGGATAATTTTTAAATTTCTCAGTATATGTAACTTAAATTCGAGCGGTTACTGAGCAAATGAAGAAGTGTAGCGCTTACATATAATGCGTTGGAGAAATGCCCTGGAAGTAGACTTTGGTCTTGGAGGAGTCAACATTTCTGTCAACCCATCTTGCCCAAGTAGTTAGACCCTTGTAAAATGCCACTAACCGGTCCATATCTTTGGATACTTTCATGCCATCTTGCACGTAATCCCATCTACAAAAATATGATTCAGTTACCATAGGTTTTTTCACACCTCTTCATCATTCTATGTCAATTTATTATATTGTATTTTTAGTACTTCTTGAGGACAACAAAAGGGAGAAAGATGGATCCTACGGTTGAGAGTTGCCCTTGTGAGTCCACCAATGCCAAGAATTGAAAATTAACATATCCATTCCTCTCCAAGCATCACCTTGTTGAATGGTATCCAATTTCAATACCCTTCCAATCTTCTCTCTTACTATATCCACAAGGTAAGTTGTTCGATAAAGGAATAAAGTAACTCCATAGTCCTGCAGGGGAAAAAGATAATAAGGCAACTTTATCTAAAAATATCCCCTTATTTTTTTCTATAAATATGAGTAACAAGTTGGCAACAAATTCAGAGCTTTAATAACAAAAGAAGCTATGCCTTTTATTGTTAGGTTAGTGCTTCTTTTAGTAGATGTGGCTAAGACCAAAGCTGAAGAACTTATGCTCTGACAACCGAAAAAGGCAACAAAAACTAGCCTTCAAAGATTGGACCTACTAATGATTAGGGCAATGTTCTGGCCAGGTAACACCACTAGTTGATAATTATTATTGTTTCTCTTGTGTACCATGTCTTTTTGGGCTGCCCCTATGGTTTCTTGTAGTTACAACAACTACAACTGGCTAATAAATATGAACATGGAGTATGTCTACATCGGCAACTAAGACCTCTTAAACATTTTCAAAGGATTATGACATGCAAGGATTAGGATCGTCTGCTTACCACCCTTGCAAATATACGAGTTCTAGGCTAAAATTATAGGATATGCCAGATCCGTACAATAAACTATGTATCCGCCCCTGGTTGATAGTTGGATCATCCTATGAGGTTCAGTGGTGTTTGTTTGAGGTTTTCAAGAACTGAATTTGAAAATTTGGTAGATTTGTTTTTCTATTTTTTTGAGAACTCCAAAACTAGTTTTGTCAAACGAACATTTTCTTCCCCCAATCATCGAACAAACGCCACAAGATTCGGATGAATTTATAAACTAAGTGAACCATAATGGCACAACAAAGACCATAAACACAAGGTTTGCACTTGTCTTATCATCACCATAATGGCACAACAAAGACCAGAAACACAAGTGTTGCACTTGTCTTATTATCAGAATTATAGACATGTAATCTTGAACCACCAAGCATTTTTTAGAACTTCCCTGATATTTTCTTGGCTTAGAAACTTGAAAAAGGGTGATGGTGAAAATATATATTCAAAAGTTAAAGAAACATAGTATTTCCATTAATATATAAAAAATTGGTCCAAAATATGTGTAACGTTAGAAACAATAAGACTTAAATTATATTTCCAATTTTACCCTTAGTATCCAAGAAAGCATATATTTCATCCACTCACTTTTACTTGTCACACTTGAACATGACACACTCATTAAGATAATAATAATTAACATGATTATTTTATCATATTATCTTTATTAATTGACGTTTAATTGGATTTGAAAAAATTATTTGAGGAATAAGTAATTTTGTTAAAATTAAAGCATGAAAAGAATTTTTTATTTTTCTTGATATGTTAAAAGTGACAAATAAAATTAAAAAAATATTTTTAAACTAGTAAATAAATAAAAATAAACGGAAAGAGTAGTTAATTACTAATTTAAAGAAGAGATAAGAGTAATTTAGTCGAGTATTCACTCACTCGGTCTCAATTTATTTGTACTTTTCCTATTTTACACGCCTCTTGAAAATCATTAATTTGGAGGGTTTCTGTAGGGATATTTTACTCTCCATTGACATTTGGACAATCATAACTAGAGTGTTCATGGATAAGCTTGGGTTGGTTATTTGTTAAAATTAAAATTAAATTATGTTTAATTAATTTTTAAATTTTTAGAATCAAATCAAACCAAATAAAAAAGTAACTATTGGTTCAGTTCTTGTTGGTTTGATTTGATTTTTTCAATTTATAACTAACTAATGATAAAGCATAATAGTATAAGAAATGATAATAATAACGTCAATTAAGTAAATATCTTTAATAAGCATATCTTGTTTGGTATTTCAAACAATAGTTTTGTCCCTTGAATTAGTGAATCAAATGCCAAAATATAAGCATTGATATTATCACCTATAAGATTCTTAGCCCAAGTGGATGTGTTTTATTGAGAAAGAACCACCAAAAAATCAATTGTTCAAAAATACTTGCTACAGAAGTTGCAAATAGTTGGACTAAAGCATGGAAGCTTAGGAACTTTCCAAAGTGCTAAAATTAAATTCATGATTAAAATATAATAAAATATTTGTATTTTATACAAGAAAGGTAAATAATTATAAAATTTGTATATATAATTTGCCGGTTAAATTTAACATTTTTAGTTATTTTTTAGTAGAAACAAAACCAAATACTAAAATCGGGTTTTAAATTTTAAACCAAATAACCAAATATGATTTTTTTTTAAACCGATTTGATTCATTTAATTTAATTTTTAATCAAATCATGAACAATCCTAATCATAACATCATTCATAATTAAAGCGTTTATAATCTTCAAAACAATAATTACTAAGGACAAAATAATATGATTTTATCTTGAATTTTTAAAACAAGAAATAATTTGCAATGACTATTTTTATAAAAATACACTAATTTGGAAGGGAAAAAAAACACGAGATATAATTAATAATTCTCTTTCATTGGTTAAAATAAATAAATAAGTAAATATGGGAAAGAGCAAATAGGAGAATATGGAAAAGGGCTAGCTGCTAAGCATGCCTTTCACTAGTTCACGGGTTTAGTGACATGGAAGAAAGACAAAAATAAAATAAAATCCTTTGGAAGGCTAAAAGTCAACTTTCTCTTTTTCTTTTTTCATTGGCCTTTGTTGGACAAGAACAAACTGTGGTCTTTGGCTACCACAATACTCAACTTCTTTTGTTTGTAGTATTATATTCATGATTGCTTGTCACTAAAATAAGATATTTTCTATCCTATGTTCTACATCTTATTTGTCCCCTCCTTCAAAATTTGCCAAACAAAGATATAAAAATTGGAGAAAATAAACTTTCTTCTTAACAACTCCATTGTCTGTTATCTTGGTAATTATTGCAACCTCATATTGTAAAAACAAAAACAGAGGAAAACCAAGGCAGACACGTGAGAACAAACATACATATGTGTATGCATGGTGTCTTTGCTTTCTGACGAGGCTTTAAGTTATATAATAACGTATGTATGTAGAGTTTTCTATAGTATCAATATAATTAATTTATCCTAGCAAGTTAATTACCATTTTACAAATTAGTATCTATCATAGAGATTTGTCATTTATTTATACATGATTGTGAACCTAAACAATCTCTCTCATATATAATCCAATCATTTCCATATTCTATTTGTAAGATCTGGCTGCTTGTGAATATACTTTTATATTATTAAACTCTACTTTATTGATTGTTTTGTTTTTTACTAGATAATTAATTTTCAACTGCTATTGCTATATAGCTAGACTCCCTTTTCACTGCTTCATCATTAACGCAACAACCAACATCATGATCCACTACAATTATAACAACGTAACGTATATGTTCTTTTTAACTACTAATAAATCCACCATCAACAAATGATTAGAAAAATCATTTATGTCACAAAATACTTTCGGTTAAATATTTTTTCACACCCATCATAAAACAGTTAAAATTTTGTAATTTTCAACTTTATCTTTCCACTATGCCCAAACAATGATGAATTAACACAAACTCATTTGTCATTGGCCTACTCAGTTCCCCAGTGAGAATCTACTTAATATATTTTTTTCTTTTCTTCTCAATAATGCTTTTAGATACCCTTCGGCGTGATTGAACCTCAACCTATTGGTTGACCGTTGTGCTCAATCACTTGAGCAAGGTTCACTCGCAACTACTGAGGGGGTGAATAGCAGAAATGAAAACAAGAAAACCAAAAAACAGAGAGAGACACATAAAAAGGACACAGCAAAACAGGGTGTAAACCTGAAAGGTCACAGAAGAAAGTGTCGCCTGTCGAGAAATTGTAGTCTTCGCATTGGGTACCGACGCATGTAGCATACAAGCCAGAGAACTCCACATGTTCAAACTCAATGAGTCACCAATAAACATTATTTTCTTTCCTGACCATCTCTTCAAGAATTCCTTTCCATCAAACCTGTAAAACACCACAATCACTAATATCAAACTAAAAGAAAGAAAAAAAAATCATAATACAATAACTAATGGACCCCTTATTAATAAAAAATTATCACTAGCTTTACGCCGACTGTCCATCTACTGCAACCCTATCATCCTTTATCCCGACTTGAAACCAATAATATGAGTAACTCACACAAGCAGAGTTGTATAAGACTATATTAAATAGACCAAAAACCTTCTATGTTGTGTTGCAAGTCAACAACAATAACATGTATGCATCCTTAACCTACCTTCTAAATTAGTCTATATTACAAATATAAAAACTAAAAAAAAAAAAAAGAGGGGGGGGGGGGATTAGAATACGAACATAAACGGTACCTGGGCAAGTTACAAGAATCAGGTTTCCAAGCATATTTGAGGTATTGCTTATCAGGGCGACCATATTTTTGGCAATCAAATCCAGGGTCAATGAAAGGGCAACTTTTGGAATCATAAAGAGGAAAAGAAGGGTCAATTGCCCATCTACCTTGAAACAAGTTGCACCTGCTATTGCTCACTACACCTTTGTTTTTCCAATTAAGACCACTTAAATTTTGTACTACAAGCTCTGCTCTGCCAGTGTGTAAGAACAGAGAAATAATGCTAATAACTATAAACCCTGATGTGATGACCAATTGGCTCCACAGAACCATCTTTTGGCTTTTGGTTTTTCGGTGTGGAAATAATAGAGGGAACTAATGAGGAACTTGTCTTCAACATTAGCACATTGTCCTATATATAATTCAGACCACAACATACATAATTATAATTTTTTTTTATTTTTTTTTTTGTGCTTAAATTGGGGTGAGTGGGTGGGGAAGGTTCAAGGTGAAGTGGTATCTGGAGATTCCTTGTTGAAAGGATCACATGATGAGAGAAAGAAATAAAAAAGAAATAGTGATATGGATTTCTGACATTGAGTTGGAAAATCTTGAATGGTCTTTTACAGTATATCATTTTATCAAGTTGTTGGTATAGAAACAGTGGGGACTGGACTTTATTAGATGTATTCTACTATTGTTCTCTACGGAGTCGGCACAATTGATTAAGAGACTTTGTGAATTTAATAGACCGGATGGTTGAGATCTTCTGCTATTATTTAGCACCTGCTTAGTTATATATTTTATTTTATTTAAAAATTAATGTTTAGCTATGAAAATTTTAAATTTAATTTAAAGTTGGATTTTATATTTTAAAAAACAGTTTGTGCCATGCTTAAATGAATTTTTTTTCAGAACAAAGAAAGCCTTTACCTTTTTAGCAGGCATTGACCGGATCAATATATTTAGAGTGTCTAATGCTTAAAAAAAAGGTGGCAATATGCCAATATCAGTCTTTGATTGGTTTTTACTTGCACATAGTTTACAAAATTAAAAACCTTAGCAGCGTTGACTACAGAAATTCGAACTCGTGGTGCTGATTTGTCCTGTTGAAATAAAATTAGGCACTACTATGAATTAGATTACAACTGAAGATATCTTAAGCATTACATAAGTTTATTAATAAGAAATATAAGTCTTCTTTTTCTCATTTAAGATCACTTTATTTAATTTTCAAAAACACAAAATGGGGTAATCATTTTGGAATATTGTGAGTAAGGTGGTTGGTTTATTTGGTTTTCTAGTCAATTATTAGAAGTAAGGATTCTAATTTAGTGGAATTGCTTAGTCGGATTATTCCCTCGTCAAAAAAAGGAGGGGAAGAAAGCAAAAAAGTTACTTTATTCTTTTGTGCTCTACTGATAGTAAGTACTTTATTATTCAGGATCAGTAATTAGTAGTATAGCAAGTCTACCTTCTTAATTAACATTCATTTAATTTTTCTTTGGGGTGCATTAATTGTATTTTAAAGATTTCCTCTCTCCTTATTAAGTGAATTATTAAGTTAATACATATCAATTAAGAAAAAACAATTAAGACATAATTTAAACATAATTTTTATTTTTATTCTTTTTAATTTTTTTAAAATTAGTCTTGAAAAGAAAAATTATTAATTCCCAACAATTTTTATTAAACCTCAAACAGTTACAATATTCTGAACAAAAATTTATTTTTCAACAATTCAAAGAATTATTGCTTTCCTGGCACAAGGGAAGTAGTTCTAGCAACTGTTTACAGCCTATTATACCCTGCCTATTGACCATTGCTATCAATATATTTATGTAGGTGTGTGCTGATTTTATAGGATAACTTCAATGGTTTTCAGGCTTAAATGCAGTTATAGACTTGTATTATTTTTTTTTTCCTTCAGTGTTCGATATTCATATTCAAGCTCGATTATTTCAAATTTGTACTGAGTAGAGTCTACGTGGAGAAAGCGCTTCCTACAAAAAAAATTCATACCAAGGTTTGCGAAATTACCTGTTAAAATACCAACGCATGCTTGACACAGATGAAACAACCTACCTAGATCGGCTCTAAGCCACCAATCCAACAATTCAGGGGATAACTGCTAAGCTCTAACCACTAGTGAATCCCTTCCTCAACCTCAACTACGTCACAGAGTCAGCATGAAACATGCACCAAGGGTTATACTTCTTCCCTAACTTTACTATGTTCCAGAGTTGGCGTCGAACACGTGGGTAGGAAAACATAGCTAAGTCAAAGCCATCTAAGCAGGCACATATGCCGGAAAAATAAACATAGCGGGGCTCCAACTAGTAATCTCAACCCCGAGCTAGCACTTTATCATACATATAAAGTCAAAATAAATTAGACCGTAGTCTACCTGAGTTTCAACGATAACCTCAAAAAAGCGTTGAAATATCTGAAGAATCACGAACGAAGATCAAAATCTCACGAAGCTAGCAAAAACATAACCCACGCGTCAAAACGAGTATAACAAGACCCATATTTCTATATAAATAACGGAGTCGAAATCCAAACTAAAAACGGGTTTGTATACCCTAATTGCTCGAAAAATAAAATATTTATACCGACACATAGAGCGCAGTTGATACATCATATGGTATAAAATACGACTTAAACTAACGGTAAAGAATGAAGAAACAGGCCCAGAAATTTTATGTAATATAGAAACCTTAACAACTAAAGGAGAAACAAATAATTACCCGATAGAAATAATCGTATAATCATAAAAACACAATTCCACAAATCAAAACCTCAATTAGACCCTTAATCCATAGTAATTTAAAATATGTAAATGAAAGAATTACAGGAGAAATAAGGAAACTTCGTCAAGAAAATGAAGAAAAAGACTTTATATAAACCTGTCAGGTGGTCACGCGATCGCGGAGCAGGACACATGATCGTGGGACCCATCCCCCCCGATCGTGATGCACATTGGGCCTGGTTTATCCAATTGCGGTCAAGGTCACGCTATTGCGGCTCTTTGGTGCCAAACTACCCTCAATTTAAACAATTGAGGCTCAAAATGGAAACGGGGTCCGACCTCAACAATTCATATATGAAATCTTTATGTAAGTGATATTACTGACTCAACGAAACCAATGAAAAGTAGCTCCGAAGTCGTATAATCTGAGTAAGGCCCGAAGTAACAATAATTAAAGAATTTAAACTGTAAAATTGCCATAGAACTAACCTACCGATCCTAGCAAGTCACAAACGACTTGGGGAAAATACAAGAACCTCTAAATATGGAAGAATCACAAAAATATGAATATGACCCCGAGGATCATTACTACATCCTCCACTAAAGGAACTTTCATCTGCGAAAGATAAAGAAAAAGGGAGTTACATGAAGAATCAAACAAATAAGAGTACTGACTCGCATATCCTGATCCGTCTCCCGGTTAGCCTCTTCGACAGGACATCTAGCCCAACGAATTTTCACAACTGAAATATCTTTAGACCTAAGCCGCCTCATATCTTTGTCAATAATGGCCTCAAACCGCTCAACATAAATCAATCAATCGTCTAGCTGATCTGACTCAGAATGAAGTACAGGGGAAGGATTCAAAGCATAAAGACGTGAAACACTAGGTTAACAACTGCTAACTCAGGAGATTGGCCAATCTATAGGCAACATCGCAATTCACTCAGTAATCTCATGTGGCCCAATAAATTTATTGCTAAGCTTATCCCTCCGACCAAATCTCATGACGCCCTTCAAGGGCGAAACCTACAAAAATACTATGTCTCCTACACTAAACTCAAGAGGTCGAAGCCTGCTATCCACATATCTCTTTTGTCTACTCTATGCCATCCGTAACATGCGTACTGAATAACCCTGACCCTCTTTGTATCATCTCAAATCAAATCTAATGTTTGAGGTCAAACCTTAACACTATTGTATCAATCAATTTGTGATTTACAACGTCTACCGTGTAAAGCCTCGAATGGTGCCATATGGATGTTGGGATGATAGATTTTATTCTAGGAAAACTATGCAAAGCCAAATGTTGATCCCATGTACCACTAAAATAAAAAACACAAGCCCGGAGCATATCCTGTTTTACCTGAGTGGTCCGATTAGACAGTCTGTCTGTCTGTGTACTCAGAGCCTACCTAGATCAGCTCTAAGCCACCAATACAACAATCCAGGGGATTGCTTCTAAGCTTTAACTACTAGTGTAATCTCCTCCCCAACTTCAACTACGTTCCAGAGTCAGCATCCCCGACCTTACTATGTTGTAGAGTCTTCGTTGAACACACGGATAACACAATATAGCCACAAGGTAAGCAACTAAGTCACAAGCCAGCTAAGCAGGCCATAGGTCGTAAGAATAAACATAGCCAGTCTGAAAAAAGTAGATCATAGCCTACCTGAATTCCGGCGATAACATCAAAAACGCGCTGAAATATCCAAAAAATCACAAACAAAGCTCAAAACTGCATGAAGCTAGCATAAACATTACCCACACGTCAACATGAGTATAACAAGACCTATATTGTTATAGAAATTGTGGCGTCGAAATCCAAAATAAAAACAGGTTCTTAAACTCTAATAGCTCGGAAAATTAAATATTTATACCAACACGTATAGTATAACTCATTCATCATATGGCACAATACAGGTCTCAAGCTGAGGTTGAAAATGAAGAAACAAGCCCGGAAAGTTTATGTAATATAGAAACCTTTACAACTAAAAGAGAACATAGAATTAACTGGTAGAAACGATCGTAAAATCACAAGAATACAATTCTACAGATCAAAACCTCAATTAGACCCTTAATCCATACTAGTTTAAGCTTTGGAGTTGAAAGAATTTCAGGAGAAATAAGGAAACTTCGTTAAGAAAATGAAGAAAAAGATTTATATAGACATGTTAGGTGGTCACGCGAACGCAGCCAGGCCACTCGACCGTGACCCTTGGCCTCTTTAACTACCGCGATCACGTCCCCAACCCTGCGATTGCAATGCACATTGAGCCTGGCCTACGCAATCACTGCCCTTTGATGCCCAATTAGCCTCAATTTAAACAATTGAGGCTCAAAATGGAAACAGGGTCCGATTTCAACAATCCACGTATGAAATCGTTATGTAAATGATATTCTGGATTCAACGGAATCAACGAAAAAGTTATCCGAGGTTGTACAAGCTGAGTAAGGACCGAAATAACAATAACTAAAGGAATTTAATTATAAACCTGCCAAAGAACCAACCTACCGATCCCAACAAGTCACAAACTACTTGGGGCAGTTACAAGAATGCTCTAAATATGGAAGAATCATGAAAATAACCTCGAGGGTCGTTAAACTATTGCTGCTAAAAATTCCTTTTGATGTAGCGTTAATAAATTATGAGGGTGGATCAAATAGTAATTTTGATCTAAATTCGATATTTATTTTTAAAAAAATTCACCAAATGTATACACAAATTATTAATTAAGTACTCAATTACGTAAAAATAAAAGAATCGTAATACGTAAGATTTAAATGCTTGCTCTGCCTATGATAGCGGTGCAAGTTTTCACCCACGAAAATTGAGAGCAAAAATTTGTGTTTTTTCTTACTGGTCACCTTTTCACTGATTATTTTGATAATTTCTTACATAAATCCTCTTTCTATTCCTCATATAATTTATTTATGGAAATAAAAAGAAAATCTTAACCGAAAAATACGGCAACATGCATTTCATTAAATAAAACCAAAAAAGGACAAAAAACAAATAAATCATGAATTGAATATTTCCAGTCAATAACATGTTGTTGGTCCCGCCAATCAAAAATAGGTAACCAAAATGGCAGACTTTGCTTGATCATTATGTATCTGTTTCTACTATAACACTAGTCATTGTTACTTAAAACAATTTTGTGGTCGTACTCCTCTTGCGTCAATTTTACATTCAAAGATAAAGTGTTTGATCTATTTCATCCATCTTTTGAGATGATTAAACAAATTTCTTAAACACTATAGATGAAGCTTCTCCTTCAAACTACATAAGAACGTGATTCATATATCCGTAATTAAGTTTAAGAGGGAACTTCAAACTATATTCATGTTTGCAAACACATGCGAAATGACATTCAGGACTCAATGACAACATCAAAATTGAGATACGAGGTTGTCTCAGTGAAGTGTTGACCAAGTTAACACTTAACCAAACTTTCTTAAAATCCACCCAACACCTCGAAAATACACTATACACCTTGGGAAACGAACCAACGCTCTTCAGAGCCCAAAATCGACATTTTAGAGCTAATGGCATAGTGGGATTTCCAATGCGATGCTCCGATCACCAAATATTGATGAAAATTAAACATTCAACTGCCGGTTAACTATTATCTTGCAATAGAGATAAACTCGCACTGAAAGCTCCTGGATCCAAATCGAGGGCCCACCTAGACCAAAATCTATGTTTGGGAGTTGAAAAAACTATCAGAGTTCTATTTTGCGCTCATCTTGATAGAATTTGACTAATGTCAACGTGCCTAAGCTCATGCTCTAAGACAGGGAAATTGAGATAAACTGAACTGCACCGCCAAGGAACCAAACTACCATTCCTAGTTGGTCGGTCATAAATGAGTTGGGGTAGCTGCTGAAGTGCTATAGAATGCAAGATATCACATAAAACACAAAAATGACCATAAGGTTCATTACAACATCCACTACTAAAAAGGGCCTTCGTCCGCGAAAGTCAAGCAACAACAGAAAAGGGGGAGAGAGAAGGCACCTGAAGACCTGAACAACTGCGGATACCGCGTCCCATCTCACTATCGACCTCCTAAGTGGCCTCCTTGGTCAGAAGGGTAGATGAATATATAGGAGGTAAAGCTAATCGGTTGGCAACATCACTAACTCTTTCCAATACCTCAAATGGACCAATATACCTAGGCTAAGCTTGTCGCTCCTACTGAACCTCATCACACTGCTCATAAGAGAAACCCACAAAAAGACTCTGTTGATGACCCCAAACTCTAAGGCACGAAATCTACGGTCCGCGTAGCTCTTATGCTTGCTCAGCTCTACCCGCAGTCTATCCTGAATCATCCGACCCCGATCGAGAAAATCATGCAGCAAGTCCGTACTCTGAACTCTGGCCTCAAGACCATAGAACAAACTAATAGGTGACCTACACTGTCTATTATACAATGCCTCGAGTAAGTCCATATGGATACTGGATTGATGATTTTTATTATATGCGAACTCCACTAAGGCCACATGCTGATTACATGCACCCCCAAAGTCAAACACATACCCTCAAAATATCTCGAGCACATAAATTATCCCCTCGAAAAAATCGTCAGTCTTCGGGTGAAACTTTGTACTCAACTTAACCTCGTGCCCGTATCTTGCTGAATAGTGCTCCAAAGCTGTGAGATAAATTGCATTCCAATATTGGAAATAATTAAAACTGAAAAGCAATGTAGCCGTACCACCTCTTGAAGATAAATATGTGCTAATCGCTCTACACTGTATGAGGAATAAGTGGGGATGAAGTGTGCCCAATAACCCAGATGGTATCATGACCTCTGCTAGTTCACGACAAACCCAAAATAAAGTCTATAATCATAGGCTCCTACTTTTAAGTCAGAATAGGGAGTCTTTACATCAACCCACCTAGATATCGGTGCTCAACTTAACCTGCTGGCATTTAAAAAAATGTGATACATACTCTACAATGTACCTCTTCATCCCACTCTACAAATACATTTGATGTACATCACGATACAGCTTAGCTGCGCCTCTTTGAATTTTCTCAAAATTGTGTTTTCCACCATTAATGAAGCTTGATCAAGCATTGAGTTTCTCCTTTATTCTTCCATTCCCAGCTAGTTTGTGATCACTTTTTGGTGCATTGGACCATATTTGACTCCTCGGTCGACTTTTCATCTTCGTTTTGGTACGCAATTCTCCGATTTTCTACCATAAATTATGTAAAGTTTTGCATCTCATTTCTCTTCTTCTGAGGAATTTTGAGGCCTTTCTTCTATTAGAATTTTGATCATATTTTGAGCATGAGTTCCAGGTGATTGCAAGAACTCGATGGTAAACTTTGTTTTCGTGTCCGCCTAGCGAGTCTTGTAGGCCGTTTTAGGCCCGATATTTTTTCCAATCCAAAATTGAGTGTAATTAGTATGGTTGGATTCATCTTGACGTGATGATTCTTATTTCACCAGTTTAGAGCTATTT
>JBDJHY010000049.1:12319375-12329587 GCA_039654485.1 Withania somnifera | reverse complement strand
ATTTGCTATCATTGAAAGCCCAATCAAATAATCCAAACGAAAAAAATCATATCTGCAAAGCTCATCACTTCAATTGACTTTCCTCGTCGGCTCCAACCCCAGGTCAGGATAATCAACCGCCCTTGGTCGTTGAGCCTATGTAAATTTCTTTTCTTTTTTCGCTTTGGCTCTTGAATTTCTTGAGGAAAAGAAAAATTCTGGTAATATTTCAGCTGGTGCTAAACTTCACTTTTTCTCAATTTTAGTTATCGTCTTTCTTAACTTCATAAGCTACAAAAATGAAAAGGATCATAGAAAACAGTTAAACGATAAACGAAAGCACTATAAAATTTTAGTAGTAATTACTTAATGACGTATGACTCTAGTTCTGAAATGTGAAAGAATATCTTGGCATAAGTACTAAGAATTTATAACTCACATCACATGTATACTTAGTACTTTTAACATTTCAGCTACTCTATAATATTTTAAGAAGTAAATAATTAAATGGATTTTAGGCTCATTTGGGACAGTTTGCAAGGTTCCTATAATGCTTTTGAAGCTGTCATTTACTTGGTGGTGTTACTTTGGCGGTTAAAATCAGATTCGCGTTTGCTCATGCATTTTAAATATTTTATTTAAAAAATATGTAGTTAATATTAGATAGAATTGTATTTAATTCTATTTTTTTATATATATAAAATTGGGATTAAAAAGAGCATCTTATTTGGAACTTATCGATGGATATTGTCTTTTTTTAAGATGTATATCCAATTTAAAATGTATATTGTCTTTTGAATTAATAAATACATGTTTTTAATTAATATTATAAAAAAATAATTATATATATTAAATTAATATATTTAATCAAATTAATTATATCTAATTCAATTTTGAGAATAACATTTAAAACATGCCCTCCGCAGACGTTAGAATAGATTGCGAAATATTGTAAATATTAGTAATCAAGACGTCCTTCGAAGTAAGTTAGAAATATGGAAAACATTTAAAACTTATGGTAACATGTATGTATTAGTTGAAAAGTTTCATAATTATTTTCCATTTCCTACTTTTGAAAAAGGAACTATTATTTACAACTTTTTGATATCCGATTTCAATCCCTTGTTATCAATTGTAGAAGCTGAGCTAATGAAGATGAGAGTCCACTAAAATAGGAACAAAAAGATTGGGGGACCGGGTCATGAGGCTTGACTCAACGGTCACCGGGTCCACCTCTTGCAGTGTGCCTTACACCCGGCGTGGATCGATACCTGGCAGCAGCAAGAATTGTTGCTGATTATAGGGTCATCCTAGGTGTTCGGACCCGTTGAGGCACCTCAAAGGACACCAAAAAATAAAGGGTTACTCTGAGTTTAAGATCAGCGGGATTCAATTTGGTGATATAATTTTGTAGTCAATTATGACCACAAATTCTTATAATTGATGACTCTCATCGTCTAAAAAATATTTCAATTTTTGCGATAGAACCTTGTAATATCAATCCCAATAATCTTGGTTGGATCTTCTCATAATTTCCTTTCAAGCTTTAATAAGATTCAACAATGATTTTTTATTTTCTCCAAACTAATCCAAATTATAAATATAGATTTTCTACACCATAAATAAATAATGAATTTTCAATTTTATATTAACACATTGAAGAAACCTGAGTAACAAAATTTTGATATCTAAATGAAGGAGTTTCGTTAAATTCTTTCAACATTTCATAAACTTTCTTTTCATATGGTAATTGAAATGTAATCTTTATGCATAATTATTTACATTTCCAAAAGCAATTTCGCTACATGCATTGCCTCATTCATAATAACCCTCCATTAAAGAAAGGGATCTCTGCACAAATAGCCCGTCGACTTCTATTTCTATTTTTCTATTCAGTATACATTAGATTATACATTCAGTGTCGGTATAATATACCACAAATTAAATAATTACAGTTGAAAACCAAACGAATAAAATTGAATAAAAATATATTCAGGTTGAGGCACGAATATCCCGTTGTTTTTAAGGAGATTCAAGCCCCCTGTGACATAATCTTCACTGATCCAACAGTATCACTCTTGACTTGTCTCCTTCAAGTTACAACAACCCGACAATGTTATATAACTCAAGAAAATCCAGATTAGTTGAAGAGTCCAGAGCTCCACCAAAAGACCACATTCCTTCAACATACTAGTTCTTTCTTTTGTATAGTGAATTTAGTTAAAGACTTAAAATATTTTTTTGTCTCAACTCTCTATTTCAATACTACACACTATAATATTTTCTTCTTCCTTATATGTATACAATGTAATGCAAGACCATCACTCTTTATAGGTAAATGAAAAATTTCATGTAATGAATAGGAAGAATATGAGGTAGTAAAGTTGGCAGATAAACGTTGATAGTTACAAAAGTTACAGCAAGAATAACGATCACATTCTTGTCACTGCATTTAAATATTTAATTTAATATTGAAATGTAACAAACACTCAGCTTCACTATTTACTAATGAATATACATGGTTATGCACATATTATATATGAATTGGTATATAGATTATATCACTATCTTTAGTCGTTTAAGCAGTTGGTGGTAGGTTATTTCTTCTTAAAGAAACCCGCTTTTAGGCATGCACAAAGACAGTGTATGTAATATGTATACAAACTATTTACATATAGTCACCAGGCCACTGAGGGGTATCACATAAAATGAAATTCCAATCCAAATCAACCATTGTTTGATAACACAGATACAGAATATGAAAACATCATATTAAGCAATATACAAGCTGTTGAATGATATTAAAATAGTCGATAACTGAGATCAGAATAAGCTTGAAGAATCGAAACAACAAGTACGTTGCCTCTTGTTTGGATAGACTGAATATTCCGGAAATGCAGAAATTTTATCCAGGACAGAACTAAATGCCTGTCGAACAGACGATAAGAAAATCTCCGGAGCCTCAATATTGGCACGCCCTCCATTCGTGAAGACAAACACGTTCTTCACTCGACTTCCTAACGTTGATATTTCTGACTTCACCAAATTCACATGAAGGGAATTAATAACCTCTCTTAAATCTGATAAAAGCTCAGGCCTGTATTCACAACAAATGGATGCCCTGTAAAGACATGTCCCATCTATTGCATTTTCAGCAATTGTTTCAACTCTTATTTCATCAGAGTCCAACGGTATGATGAAACTTTCACTGATATGAGTTGCTGTTTCCTTCAATTGTTTCACTTGGCATACTACTTGAGCTAGCAATGCTGCTTTATCCATCTGAAGTTAAAAGTTTTAACCTTCAGTTGAAACTCAATGAAAGTAAATCATTGACATGACATGAAAATGACTTCATAAAAATAGTTAGGGCTAATGAATCCATAAAAACCATATGCTTGTTCCAGTTGAGACTGATGTGTACAATTAAGGAATGTGACATATTTTATGTGGATTGCAGAATACATGTAGAAGTTTATCTAAAATTCGTGTCGGATTAAAATACTTTATCATGTGGTCAAACACTTAATTGTAGCAGGCCAAAGTTCTAACTCAAAAATTTAAGAGATTGTCAATGGATTAATCCACCAAATAGTCATAGTAGCACCTCCTTTCTAGAACAGTAAGCCATGGGATGACATGAAAATGACTATCTTAATAGAAAATTAAGTGTTCAAGTCAAATAATCAACTCATAGTTGTTAAGGTGATATTGTCAGTTTATAGACTAAAGTGCTGACTACAATAATATAACTAATTATGGTGAACCAAGTCAAAAAGTGATCGAGAGAGACACAGCCCTAACTACTTAACAAAAATATATTAGACAAGTTTAAGTGTACGTCTAAACCAAATATACTAGACAAGTTCAAAAGATTATCTATGTATTCTGCCACATAATTATAGTGGCTACTCCTTTGTAGAACAGTAGGCCATGAAAGAAGACATGAAAATGACTAGAAAATAAGTGATCAAAGTCAAATGATTAACTCATAGTTGTTAAAGTGATGTTGCCAATTTTTGGACCAAACAGCTAACTACAATAATATAACTAATTAATTGGCGAAGCAAGTAAAAAATTGATCAAGAGACACAGTCCTAACTACTTTACCAATAATAAAACTAATTAATTGGACAAATCAATACGTGTTGGCATAGATAAAGAGATTGAAGTCACCAGCCGACATTGCACGCCTTTTATCAAACGACAAATTCAAATCAGCCGACAAACAGCCAAAGAGTTTACTTTGGTGATGAAATTCAACTATAACTTTAAAATCTGTAATGTTCCTATCAGTACAACTTTGATCTTCACACATTTCTACTGATGATAGGACCACATCAAATTAATGCATATTGAATTTTATAAAGTAATATTAATATAGTCTCCTGTTAGGATCAAGTGTATCTATAATCGATAGCAAGGACATATTGCTACCAACCGCAAAGATACATTAATTAAGCCTATCAAGTAAGCATTATGTTTGATCATAACTACTCAAGTCACTCATTGACCCCAACACCGGGGGAAGTAAAACACAAAGAGGAAAATGAATGAGAAGTGTATATCTATAACAAATCTTGAAAATCACAGGCACAGAAAATGAAGTTTCCCACATCGGCACTTTAAGTATGGGTGGTCATATTACATATGATTTGGACAATTCTCTCATCTTTAACTAGCTTTTGGATTGCCTTACACCTCAAGCCAATTCATTTAACAAATAAATCACCACGTGATATAAAAAGTCAGTTAATATCATTCTTTAATGTCCATTATCAACAGAAAGGGAGAACTTACTTTGTCAGAAGATGGCACAAGATTCCTGAGTGTGTACAAATGAGCATTGATCCTCTGCCTTCTTCGCCTCTCTGCGTCGCTATGGCTCTTTAATGCAGCAATATTTTCCCCATCTGATTTTCCAGCTTTTTTCTCCACTTTTTCACTAGCCTTCACCAATTCACCTTTCGCAGTATCCAACACCAAAGTTTGTGTAACCCCTTTTACCTCATTCTCACAAAACTCACCTGAATTCCCAGAAATCTGACAGTTCATTCTCACAACTTATTGCACACGAATACAATCCCTTTCTTTTCTTGTATATTATTGTATATCGTTGGTATATATAACTATATTTCACATTTCAAACAGACTCGACAAACCATAAGTTATTAAAGCATAGATTTTTAGCCACTAGAATTCAAGAACAAACTTGATAGTACCATGAGACAACTGCAATAATAATCTAAGGGTCAGCTCCAGGAGGACGAGTTGTAGGAGCAAACCAGAAAGAGATCATTCGATGGACAAACTTGAAAGTTGAGAATATGTTTGCAGCAGAGAGTGTGGTGATTGTGATAGTTGTGAACATAACTGCCATAGAAGAGGTAAACCAAAAAGATAAGAATGTGAACTTCAAACAAATTATGGGAAAGAAAAAACTAGCAAGAAAACATCCACATTTTCTTTCTAATGGTCTTGAATTTCAGCATCTCGATGAATATGAGGTTGACCCTATTGAACAAATCGAAATCCCAGAAAAAACAAACAAAGATTAGGTGTGTTATTGAAAAGGACAAAACTGACACAAGACTTTTAATCTTCTTGGTTTATAGATACAGAGGATGCAAAAATACTACTTATGCTCTTTTTTGACTTCTCTTGCTATGTTTTATGGTGTTTAGTGTAGGAGTTGATCATATAAATAGAGAATTGAAACTTTTTCCAATTCGAGCAAAGAGGATTAAAGAAATATGCATTGTAAAATAAAAGACAACGTATACTTGAATTATAAAATGAATGCAGGTACGTATGTGGAGGAATTCAAATAAGTTGACCATACAATGAAATATACACCCTCCTCCTCCATTTCAATTTAATTGTCTGATTTAAATTAGACATATATTTTTTAAGAAAAGAAAATTTAAATTTTATATTTTTAAACTAAAAATATGTAGAATATATTAAATTGTTTTTGAACGATATAATTTAACACAAAATTTATAGGATCATTAAATTTGTTTACTAGTCAGAAAGCGTGTGTGCATATATATATATATATATACATTATATAAAGTCGCGGTCTAAAATCTTACCTTCTCACAAAAAGATTTCAACTCTTTTGGAGAAGAAATTTTTATAAAAATCTTTATAGAAATTTAAAAGAGAGAATGAAAACCTTTTCCTGTTCTTTGTTTTTGCTGATCTAGAATGTTAAAGATGCATTGCTTTCTTGAAAGAAAAACCTTTTATAATCTTGATAGAACACAATTTTTCAGATAGTTGTGTTACACCCCATGAACATAGGCATACGATTCTAGTCACCTATAGACTTCATTGCTAGATGATACACTTTAGAAATGATACTTCCCATTCTGGTTCCTTTTCATTGCGTTTTGAGCCCCGTGATCAAGTCATGGAAGCCCCAAACTCATTAGAAAATACTTAGGGATGAACATAAGTGTTAAAGAATGGTTTATACGCCTTAAAATAACTCTCACGTCTTGCATCTACTAGGATTTAGAAGCCCCACATTGTGGACCAATTTAAGAAAATCAATTATTACTTTTTTTAATGACCTCACTCCGTGAGGCTGGGAAAATTTAGTAGGCTCACCCCGTGAGGCTATGAGTTTTTATAGCCTCACAGGGATGAGGCTATTTGGAGACAGTTCAATTTTTCGTTTTACTTCTATTTTGCTAAAGGGCATTGGGGCAATTTCATTATATGTTGAATGACTAAATATATTGTTTTATCTATTCCTAATGGCATATTTAAGCAACACTTAAGGAATTTTAATCATTCTTCACATTTCAGATCCCTATTCAAAAGAAAAAAGTTCATTACAAGAAAAAAAGAGCGACAATTTCCTTCAAGTCATCTAGGATTTTCTACTCTCACGAATGACGATGGATATTCTATGGTGGACTCTTTTCATCCCTATGCTCAAAATTACTTTCAAGAAATATGAAATCTCAAGTACTTCAGCGCTAGGTTTTCTATTTCATGACTTTAAGTGTTCAAGTTATAAATTCGATATTCTTTGATATTTTTTTGTCAATTTATAACATGAATTCCATGATTATTGTGCTTTCCTTGAATCTTTAAAAGTTGCCCTGGAGTGATGTTAAATTCAAGAGTTTTCATGATTTGTCTGCCAAATTGTGTATGTTATGTAATTATTATATTAACTCCGGTATAAGTCATTTAGAACACATAAAACAAGAATAGGTTCAAGTGTCAAGAATAAGCAAGATGGTATAGTTTGCAGATTTTCAGAAAAGCATAACTAGTTTAATCTAAAAAAATAATAGTTAAACAAGAAGCATTGCTAGTTTATGCATTACTTTCAGTACTTATGAGCATAAGTTATATCTACGTCAGTTTTGAAAAAATTATCTAGCAGTATTTTCAGTATTTCTAAGCCTTAAGTTATATATATATCCGTTTTGATAGGATTATCTAGCATTGAGCCAGCATAGGATAGCCTTCTCAAGTGGCTTAAAACTCAAAGTTGTTGCCTTCTCAAGTGGCTTAAAATCATGAATACCCTCTATACCTTGGCAAAGTTTACTGAAATTCATCAGCGTGTGGTTAAACATTGGATGTCATGAGCTCAGATGACATATGTCGGTTATGAGAAACTCCCTAATTGTTTCTTTTGAATTATTAACAATTTATCATAACTATTACATGGCTTCTTACAGTTGAATGTATAACTTATTGTGATGCTCTAATTTCATGATATCCCATTATGGTTTCAGTCTCAAGGTATCTTAATAAGTCATAACATTAACTACAATTTTTATGATGCTTTGCATGTTTCAACTCTCAGCCCAAGTCTTGCCTGTTTACAGCGTCACTTACACACACATGTAGATTCCAGCATACATGAACAGTAATTTAGTTATCAGGGGTTCGATGACTTTTGAGTACTAGCGACAGTGGTGAGTCTCCATTTTTCGGGACATGTTTATGACTTCAGCGTGAGATCTACTGATTTTATTTCTTTTGCTTTCAGTTCATTTAGAATTATTAGGGATATGTCCCTGCAACTTTTCCAGATAGTATGTTAGATGGTTTACGTAGCCTTAGTCCTGTTCATGTTTATCTCATTATTTCACCTATTTCGGCTAACAACTTGACTTACATATCTATTTTATTATCTATTTCATTGGTTTAGTTTATCACATTTGATCTCCGCACATATGTATTTTCATAATTTAGAGTACGCACATGATCCCAAGGGTTAGTTCAGGGTAACTTATGATCCCCGAGCTAAACGTTACGTTTGGGGCTGGTCTCTAGACGTGACAAGTTGTGTCTCTTCTCTTTTCTTTCTAAATTAATATATAACTAATTATATATTATTTATTTATTAATTTAAATTCAGGTTAATCCACGTGGGTGACCCAATCTAAGTTCCTTCATTAATCCTATGGCCTTCAATATGTCATGAAATTAAAGAATTGTTAAAAATATATATATATATTTTTCTGAACTGACTAAAAGGAAAAAATAAGTCAAATAAACTGTATAAAATATTGAATAAATAGAAGTATGAATGTTGAACATATTTATGATTTTAAAATGTTGCACTTGTCATTTTACCTTTGAAAGAAGACAATGCGTATATATATATATATATACACACAAAAGTATAAACTTTTACAGTGTTTCCATGTAATGAAAGGTTATAACGTGCATTGATTGATTCTAATATAACCCCTATGGTCCAAAAAGGGTGTTATATACATATGGTTTTCGAGGTTCAATATACATAATGTTTTCGAGGATCAACTAGTGTGGCTCCTTAATAAATATGTTAAGTGTACTCTTCGTTACTTTCGTATATGAAAAATTTGAAATTGTCACACTATAATGATTAGAATACAATTAGCTAGCATTGGACCAGACCAGTAGAGTAGTTGAGATTTGAGAATTGCAGGCATAGAGGTTGAATATTGCAATACAGGAGTATTATTTTATTGCCTTTTCCTAGTGGCTAATTTTTAAAATTATTCAGAATACGTCGCTAACCAAAGGCACAACACACATTAGCTCATCTTAAAAATTTTAAAACTAAGTATTTGGCATTGTGAACCTTTTAGATCTTAACATATGTATTTTTATTTTTATTAGCACACTCGATCACATTAATGACCATCCGTTGATCACACTCGATTTTTAACAAAGTTGGACGAAAGTTTTTCTAGACTACACACTTTCAGTAGTACATCGAGCCTTAATTGAAATAGAACTTTTTCTAAAAAATGGTTGTGCAAATTAGGTGCTCTACTAATAGTTATAAATTATAATACAACTTTTAATTTTTGAATAAAATTTAAAATTATTATCATTTCTTTATACTTTAAAGTTTTTTTCCAATTTTAATTTTTAAGTTATGAATTCACTTCTTATAAACTTAAAAAAAATATAAAGTTATATAAAGTTAGAGAACTTTATAAAAAATAGACTTATAAAATTAGAAAAAACTTTAGAAAACTAGGTTAGAAAAATTTTAAAAATATAAAGTTTAAAAAAAGTAAACTTATAAAGTTTAAAAAAATATTAAATTAATTTTAAATTTATTCTTATTGTTAACTATAGTTACTTTTTAATAGATTTCTCAAAATATTAAATTTATTATATTAAAGAAAGTTATTTTTTAAATGAGTCAAATGAATATTCAACAAGTAAATTGGTCAGCAGTCACAATTGATGTATGAATCTCAATCCTAATGTCATCAGAAAGTATCCCATTTTGTTTTCATATGATATGATGCATAAAAAAAGGCAAGACTAATCACCTATCTAATTAGTCCGATAATGACCTCCTTGTCGTAATGGTTATAAATGCTTCAAATGTTATTTCACCTGTCCATTAGCATCTAAGGACTTTCTTAATTGTAAGTAATTATTAGTATTTTAACCTTTTGATGATAGGTTATTTAGTATTCTATCCTATTAGAATTCTTTTAACATAAGTTTATGGATTGAGCTCAGTAAATAGTATTTTATTTTTTCATGGAGCTATCAAATTGTACCCTCTCAATGCATTAACAAACTGAGTGAGCTTAAATCAAATAAGTCTTATTGAAGATGATAACATTAACGAAAGAATATAAATATCATTGATTGAAAAGAGAAAATAGAAATAAGAGAGGGATACAAAAAAATGGAGGCTAATAGTAGAATGGAAGCCTTAAACCCTAAAATAATACAAAGAGCATT
>JBDJHY010000049.1:12280860-12295556 GCA_039654485.1 Withania somnifera | reverse complement strand
TCTAAATACCAAGTGAGAACCGGTTCTTAATTATACACATATGGCCTACCAACTTTATTAAAGGAGCTTTAACAATTATTCCTCTACTCCATCATTTTGCTTTTGCCTTTATTTTTTGCTAATTTGAAAGATTCTTTCAACCCTTCTTTGAAATTTTAGCAGGTAATCTTCAATAACAAAATCTCCATTAATTTGAGTACTCTAGTATTCTCCTGCTAGGCAATCTAGGTATGACCAACCGATATCATTGACACATCAGATATTTTCAATGTCAAAATTTTTCACTAAGTCTTTCTTGACTTCCTCCTTGTATGAAGCTATTATTTCTGTTAGGGAAATTGCTCCTTTCTTCATTTGGAGTTTTCTGAATATGCTTTTAAAAGAACTATTATCCTCCACTTGTACTGATAATGACATCTCCAATTGTTTTTTATTTTTATCAATAGTACTTGTTATGGAATCTATATCTGGTCCATAAATTTTGCCTTCCATATTTCTCTGAAGCAGTTTATTCCAAAACTTTGAAAGGGAGCTTTGGAGTAACCGGTAAAGTTGCTACCATGTGATCGGGAGGTCACGGTTTGATTCTGGAATCCCCCTAACCCCGCACATTGCGTGAGTTTAGTGCACCAGGCTGATAGTTTTTTTTTAATTTATTCCAAATTTTGTATAAAATATTCTTTGTAAGCATAAAATCCATCAAAGTTGTCGGTAAATTCAATGGACCATTTCAAAATCCATTGTATTCAGAATTCTATACAAAAATACATAATTGACATTTCTTTAAAGAAAATATTTTATTTTTCTAACTCAATCAATTTAGGGGTGACATAAAATTCTATAAGGCTCTGGTAAAATGTTTAATGAGGGACCATATAAAATCCGACATTGATAAAACAAGAATATCGTGTTAATATTACTCCATAACTAATATCAGATGCATCAGTTTCTACCACTTCCAATTTAAATTGGCTAAAGTAAGGCATGAAGGTTATTAACCTTTGCTTTAATGTTCTTGACTGATTGAGCATGATCATCTGTCCATGATGTGGGATTCTTCTTTAATTTATTTTATAAATAGTAGTATCTTTAGCAAGCTCCACTATAAAAGATGAAACATAATGCGAGCTTTCTAAATATCTTTGTAGCTAAAATTTATCGGTAATTATATCAGAAAATTAGGAAGCAAATTCAATACTTCTGTTAAAGAATGAACAAAAGTTCTATATTGGTGGTTAATAAAATGGGTGATCTCTTTATAAGGCTTAGGCAATCCTCCTCCCTTTGACTTTTGAGCTAGTTTTTAAGGTGTGAGTTAGGTCTAAGACCTAATTTTTCATGGCATCAGAGCAGGATCCATCTCACCCAATGTTGGGCCCCCAAATAACAAATTACCCACGTACCAGATGTCCAATCCTGGGAATGAGGTGAGCTGTTAAAGAGTGAAAAGATTCCCGTTAAAGATGGGTGGTCTCTTTATAAGGGTTGGACAATCCTCCTCCCTTTGAGCTAAGTTTTTGGGGTGTGAGTTAGGTCGAAGACCTAATTTTACAACTTACTATTAATAGGCCTTATTTTTTCCTTTTCAAAATTATAAGCCAAAATCGAATAATAGTATAGGCATATTTAAGCTGGATATTACCAATCCATTAGTATAATAATTTTTTAAAAACATTTTCAAATGTGTATAAATGTTTTTTGATAACACTAAAATATCATTAATATAGGCATAAGTTGCTCGGACTCTCCAAAACGTTGTCACACTCGTGTCAGATCCTTCAAAAATATACTATTTTCGGAGGTTCCGACACACACCCATCGGTATTTTTAAAGAGTCCGAGCAACATAGATATAGAAAATTATAAAATTGCTATAAGGTATGAAAATATCATTCACAATATTTTAAAATTCTGAAGGAGCATTTTTTAAATCAAATGGCATAACACTCCATTCAAACTGTCCCATAGGAACATCTTAAAAGCAGTTTTATATTTATCTGCTTCAGCAATTTGAATTTACCAATAACTAGATTTTAAATAAAATTCAGAAAACATAATTGCCTCATATAATCTATCCAATGAACTCTTTTTGTTAGGAATTGGATACTTGATCCACTTTAAAACTTTTTTATAATTTATAATTAATCTAGAAACTCCACTTTCTTGCTCAACATGTTTATTAACATAAAAAACAGTACAGGACCATGTTGATTTAAAATGTCTTATTAAACCTTTTGCAATGAAGAATAAATTTCTTTTTAACAATTCTAAATATTCAGAATCCATTTGGCAAGGTCTAACCTTAGTAGGAATATTTCATTCATTAAAATTATCTTCATGAGGAAGGTTGACCACGTGTTTTTTACTATTCCAAAAATATTTGGATGGTCTCCACAATTTTTTAGTAAATTAATTTTTTCCCTTAATTTAGGATTTGTAGAATATCTCAATTTCTATACTATAAATTTCATTTTTGATAAAATTTTACTTATTAATTTTTTGAAATCATTTTAACAGACAACTCATTTATAATTCTTGAAAATGATTTAGTAATAAATTGAAAAGCAATAGGTTTTTCTTTCCATGCTCTAGTAACCTGAGTATTATCCCAATGTATTAATGGCAATATATCATTAAAATTCCTAGAGTGATTTGTATAGTACTACCTTTAACTAAAACAAAACTTTCAGGGATACAAATATTATTTTGACAAATATAAGCTTTTGGTAATTTATTAATCAATTCCCCTGTTACTACCATAGCAGATTTAAGACTATAAGTGGTTTCGTGAAAATATCTAATAGGAATTAACCCTTCTCGTATACAGTTTATCCGCTGCACTATCAAACAAAGTAGTAAATTCTTTTTTATAATTATAGTCGATTAAAAGAGTGTCTTTACATAAAAAATTTGAGAAGTTATCAGTATAAGAGTTTGAAGAAATTCTTCCTTCCCATCACTTTTGCTGAATTTAAGAATCTAGAGAAAACCTTCATCTGCCTCTCGCAGTATCCGAAATATGAGAAAGCTCGTTGTTGTTTTCTAGATTGGAAATTCTATCATCCATAATAATATTTCTCTTTTAGATGGAGAATCTCATTTCTGAGGTTATTAATTTCCATCTTAAAATCCTGAATAGTTGTTGGAGTACTTAAAATTTTCCTTTTTTCTTGCAAAAGCTTTTAACTTTTGACATGGTGTATGAACCTTCCTGTGTAGGGATCCTTAATGATCTTTAAAAGATCTATTAACTTAAAATTATCCAGGACATTATCCTTGAACTGGAGTAGACATTATTAAAGCTCATCATCTTCTGTGTTATTACAAGGTTGTAGCATTTGACAAGGCATACATTCCTCGTCATCTGAAGATGAATAATCTTCACTGTGTAGCACTGTCAAATCCTCATCAGTTGAAAAGTCTTCCCTATGAATTTGATCAGATTCTGAATTTTCTTGATTAGGAATTTAGCAATATTTTGCATAATGAATCCTTTATATTGTCATCAATGTTAAGGCATTTGATATTTTTCTTAACTCGACAATCTTTATCATAATGGCCAACTCTTCAACATCAGTAGCAAGCATTTGGCTTTTTGAATTTTAATAAGTCCTTTTCCTTGTAAGCTTTTTTTTGTAATGATCCTCCGTGTCGTTTTTGTATTTCCGCAATTTTTTTCTGGGATTTTAAATTCGAGAGTAATTCGAGAGGAACATGTTCGAAATTTAAATTTGACACTTCCGTTAGCTCCGGAACATGGACTTTAGCCTAGGGAGACTCTTGGATTGAATCTCGGGTTTGGTTGCGTGTTATTTAGTTTGACGGAATAACAACTGCGTCACGTTTATTTTATATAATAATTACGTTTTGCTTTAGTAAAGATAAAATATATTTTTTTAAGTCCTTCTGTGGTATTGCCGATAATTACGACATCGTTTCTCGAATAATGTAGCCCCACATTTATTATTTTTCAAGAAATTATAAAGATACTAATATTTTAAACGGAGATAACGAGTCTAATTATATTAAAAATTTTATTATTTCAAAAAGTAGGTCTTATTATAAATATTATTTTATTAATTTTGGTATAGTTAAAAGGTTATAATTATTTTATAACGAGTCTATGCAATACCCGAATATATCTTATTTTAATATTATATATTATATTATATATTATATATGATTATAATATAGGATTGGCGGTTGCCTTTCCTTAATTTAAAGGGAAGAGTACATAAAGTATTTCAGCCAAAAAGAATTGAAACAGAAAGAGTGAGAAAAGAAATGAAAAGAAATGAAAAGAAAAGGAAAAAGGGAAAAAAAAGAGAAGAAGAAGAAAGGGTTTTGCGCAAGTTTTGATCTGTAAAAATGTGTTTTCATTCCTCTATGCTTAATTTTACCGGGTAATTTCTTATTCTCGCTTTTTATTATGAAGTTTTCTATTGAATATAAACTTACAAGGCTTGTATCTTTCGATTCTACCGTTAAATTTAGCTCTATTTTGTACTGTACGATGTACGAGCTGTACTCTACGAATAGGTATAAATATTCTCAGTTTTCGTGCTATTAGGGTTTACGGACCTGATTTTAGCCGGGATTTTGACCCTGCTAATTCTATAGCAATATGGGTCTTGTTTTATTCGTATTGATTAGTAGGTTGTGTTTTTTATAGCTTCGCTTGATTCTGAGCTTTGTACTTGATTTTGGATATTGAAACACGCTTTTTGAAGATATTGTCAGATTCAGGTAGGCTACGGTCTACTTTATTCATTTTGGGTATTAGTATAGTATATATATGGTAAAACTCTGGCGCGGGGCTGGAATAATTATTCAGGCCTTGATATACTTATTCTTTCGGCCTATGGCCTCTCAACTGGATTGTAGATTAACTACTTACCCTAGGGTTATATTGCCCTGCCCGCGTAGACACGCCGACTTTGGACTGTAGTGTGGCTGGAGGAGTAACACCTTTGATGCATATTTCATTAACGGACTTTGGACCGTAGTGAGGTTGGGGAGGGGATTAAATTAGTGATTAGAGCTTAGTAGCTATCCTTCAATTCAGGTTGTTGGCTTTAGAGCCGATCTAGATAGGTTGTTTTGTTGTACGTTACTTGTGCTGTTGATTATTTATATGGCGAATTGGGGCCTGTCTATTATTCTAGGGGCCCTCGGCTGCAACCTTAGCCTTTGTTTGTATTGCGAGCATGCATTGAACATTTACATGGTAACTTGATTTTGACAGATGGTAACTTGATTTCGACAGGATAATAACTGAAAACTGATTTCATGTATACTTGTATCTTCCACGACTGGACATATGACCAGCATGGAGCTATTTTACTACACTATCTGGTACTATTTTCTCATATTCACTATGACTTCTGAGCTTGCCTACAAGGCGGTAGTTGGATCTTTTAGTACGGAAAATTTAGGTCGGTATGACTGCACTTGACTTTTTACTGAGATATGTTATACAGGCTAAGCCCGAGTTTTTCGCCTTTTGGCCTTGACGATTTCGGCATTGGATGCCTTTTTACAGGGATTTTGTACATGAAATTAGATCCCTCCACGAACCTTCCGACCGAGTCGCCATACCTGGGGTATGTTGCGTGGCCGAGGGAGGGCTATACTGGGGGAAGTTGGGAAAGTATACGGGATAGCTTCCGTGGATCCACTCCTGGCTGAATCATGTACTGTTGAAGGTGCGTACGGGCACTTATTTATTATTCCAGCACCCTTTTGCATTGCATTCTTACGCATTGAGTGTACCCTTCGAGACTTACTGGGGGAGTACCAGTTGGGTTATTGGTTTCCTGATTGTACACACCGATAGTATGGGATGCCGGAGGAGTTTGTCTGTTAGTAACTTTGTTGCTCTTTTCTGACACTTATAGATACTTTTCGTGTACTTGTTGTATTTGTTGTTGGCCTAGCTTGTTATTGGTTTTGTATTTCGTTATTGGACCTTCATTGTGCTAGTTATGATGGAGCTTCAGGTATGTGTCACGTCGGGTCATGATTTGCTCATGGCCAAGTCTTATGTGTATTATTTGGCTAGTGACTTTCCTTTAGTTAGTTAGTGGACACTGCACACCTTGACAGCTGACTCTGCATTGCACGCACTAGCTTTTTTATTATCATTGCCTCCTTGTCGTACGTTACGTATTATCGCCTTAATTGTTGATTGATTATCCTTTACCTTATCTATGCTTACTAACGCTCGGTCGGCCTATAATGCCTACTGGGTACCCATTGTTTTGGTACTAATGCTACACTTCTACATCTTTTCCTGATGTAGGTACTAGTATGAGTTTCGCCGCGGACGTGATCGAGCGTATTAGCTGATACTTTCTGGAGATTCAGTAAGCAACTGCGTCCTTGCTGGCCGGTTTTCCTATTAGTGAGAGATCTATCCTAATCGAGTCTTGGATAGCCAGTTCTCGTAGGTTGCCCCACTTGGGGTTGTATTTTGTACTCATGTATATAGATGCTCTATAGCCAAGACACCAAATTTTGGGAGTTATTTTTTGTCGGAATTTATATTTCACATCTCTTTTATGTTTTCCTTCTCTTTTCCTTTTGCCTTTGTTTTGGGTTCTCGTTATTTGCCCACTGTTATTCGCTCTGGATCAGGATCAGGATCAGGATCAGGCTTGTCTACATGTGAGGTGTAGAAGCCGTCACAATTCGGTTTGCTGGTCGTGACATTTTTTATTTGAGATCTTTTTTCCAATTTCTTCTCTCTCCATCTCTTATAACTCTTATCATTCTTGGACTTATAATTGTGGAAAGATCCCTTAGGAATATTTAAGGCAAATTATTCACAAAATTCTCCAAATTGTTGTCTTTCATTAAGATGATGTCTTTTAATCTGTTGATTCAACTTGATTTCATTAAATAAGGATATCCCCTTCTTGTACACAAACACTAATCAGCTTTCCAATTATAATCTTCATAAATGATAATAGGTCCATCTGCTGTAAGAGTTTTCCCAACCCTCTCTGCAAAATAATACTGGCGATCCATTTATAAATTTGTATTTCCAATTTGGGTTATTAAATTATGGTAAACCCATAACCTAATGAGGAATATATCCTTATACCATCTAAAAAATGTGAGTTTTACACCTCAAATTTTGCAACATTCTTCAAATGGTTTCACTATTGTCTGACCATCTCCCAAGAAAATGTTCAATAATATTAAGAACTAAAGTATAAATTACGTTTTGAACAACTTGTTCACCATGCCCTTGTTTAAAAGCTTATAGAATCTTACAACGTTGTTCAGGGCTTAGATAGTTATTTCACCAACCTTTTAATTGGCCAATAAACACTGCGGTAATCATATCTTCAATGGTCATGTCATTATTTTTATTAGCTTTACAAATAGTACCATATATAAGCATTATACGCATAGTGGTATAGATCTATCTATCAGTATAACCATCTATTCCATTCATAAATTTCCTTAACACTATAACTATTGGTAAGTATGTGCTCATGTTCCTCTAATAGGATATCTTGAGGAGTAGGCCTAGGGTAAAAATACATTCTTTGGACAGATTTTCTAACATACCTTTCTGAGATTTTATTAATCTCAGCAGTGATCTTTTCTTTAAAATCATCTTCTGTCATCAATACTTAAGGACTAATATTTGATCCTTTAAACTTTTCTTTCAAAAGAGTTTCCAATCCGAAACACTTCATAATTTAAAATCTTTAATTTTTGAAAGAGGTTGTACACTACTAATGACAACATTTCCTTTCCTTTAATACTATCATTATGATGTAATTTTCTAATTTTTAAAAATAATCTATCAATTCTCTAATAAATAGAAATAATTTGTTCACCAAGAATATTCATATAAATATTGACATAATTTTGTTGTTTAATCATAATATTAACGTGTTGAGCAGTATCATTTTCAAATAATTTCAAAAAGCAGTGAAATAAACAATTAATCATTCTTTTCAATTTGAAAAGATTGTTGAGGGAGAAAGACAGACGTAGTGATCTCACCATTACGCAACTTATAGTCTCTATCTAACATCGAAATATAATTATCAACATATTTTGCCATAAATCATGGTACACAAGCAATCATTTTATTATAAGCTAAAAAAGGTGATATTGCTCTGGAAAATTGTCTTTTCTTTTATATTAAAATTCTGGGAAAAAAACATTTTCTAAAACGTTGCCATTTGGGTTTATAGAACTCACTTGAGGTGTTTTCCATGTTCGTGATCCCGGACTAAAATCAATCTTTTCTTGATTCATCATAGATTATTTGGAAAATCCATTTCAGACTCAGTTATTTCTAAGCCCGGATTAGAAATAGCCTTAGCAATTCTAATACTATCAAATCTCCGATTTTCCCTAATTTGAGAGGTAGAAGCTCTAGATGGAGATTGAACAAAATAATCAATTGATGAAATATAAGAAGATGTTGACCTAGTTAATCTAGAGCCGATGCTAAGAGTATCAGCTCTTTAGATCATTGATAAGAAATAAAAAAATCTTACCTTAACAGTCCCATTATTTAACTGTTCAATGTCAGTAACATCGCTATTCATGTTACGTTGAGGAGGAAATGCTTCTTCAATGACCCATTCTTGTGGAAAATCAGTTGCATCCCACTTGATAGGTCTTCTAGTAATAACTTCAAATTTACCAAAATTTGTTTTATTTTTAAAATCTATCTTCTTACACATAGGATTTACAGTATATAATGGTTTATAATAAATTATATAACACATGCATATAGCTTTAGTACCAAACATATAATATTAAATGCAATTAACATTAATGCATTAAGAGAATTATCATCTTATAAAGATATTTGTAAATTTGGATAAGCATTAAAATATACAGAACCATATGCTAAATTGGTTTGAACAGTCCTTATAAGAGACTTTTTCCAATTTTAATTTCTACCATCTCCCCAGCTTTCAGATAAACTCTCTTAACTTTAATCACTTAAAGGCAACCTGAACTAATCCAATATGCACGAGTCTATGTATTTCCCTATAAGGGGCTAAGTCACTTACCCTAGCATGGTTACTATCAATAGTAATAATTTCTTCAGCGATTTTAACCACTTATTTAAGACCAAGTCTTTCAACAGTACCCGTATGATAAATTATTATTATTATTATTATTATTATTATTATTATTATTATTATTATTATTATATTTTACTTGTATATATTACATCAATGGTGAAATATTTTGAAAAGTTGGAGTACAGAGATCACAATCTCAAATTTAAAATTTGAATAACTAATAAATTTGAGCTTTAAAAAGTGTGAAATTTATGTAGAACAGAATAGTCTCAAATGAAAAGATGGCTGTCATCAGACATTTTTCTAGAAACTACGTAAATGCCCAAAAAACAAATAAGCACAATAATTTACAAATAAGATTCGATTTTAAGACCTAAGTCAAGCTTAAAAGTTGGAACTAATACAAACGTTTAAAGTTTTCTTCTTTTCAAAAGCTAAATATTTTTACAACAACGGTACCTCCTATTGCACTCAAGTTTCAGAATTTCCAGGTAGAGACTCCATTACGAGATTTACAAATTTAAAAGAAAGAAAATACAACACATACTTAAAATACATAAAAACAACTGAAATCCCCAAACAAGGAATTGTAATGGACATAATCTAGTAACTTTTTAAGGACAAGTACAGTAAGTAAAGGTAAATTTCTTTTGGTAAAAACAGCAATAACATGCCATTCAAGAAACACTCAGATAACATTCTTTGATGGATAAGTGATTTGATTGTTCATGAAAACAGACCTGATTTTTCCCTCTCACGCCAAGATGTGGCGTTGCCAAGGTGATAAAATTGATTGGCTCCAGGCCAGCAATCAAACCTCCATTTAAGGAGCCTACTGGTTTGAGTTTTGCACTAGTTGAAGTGACTGCATCATTGGACTGCTCATTACAGTTGTTTGATGAATAAAGTAGGGCAAGTGCATATCTTGCTATCAATCCACCAAGAGAATGAGCTAAAAAGGATATCTTCTTCAGGCTTTCTCTCTTCTTTACAACCAGCCTGACCTGTTCAGAATCAGAAATGTAACATAAGCAAGATGAGCGTTTATAGTTTCACTCTGCTAGCAAAAGCAATACATTAGAAACTTGAAGTAAGCCACCTAAGCAGCATGGGTTCAAGAGGGTTATATTTTCATGTCAAAAGTGTCAAGTGTGTGGGTGGAAACTATTTAACCATTCATATGCTTCATTTACATAATTGGAGTTCTGAGACGAATACAGAATGCAGACTGAAATAACTAGCTTTTGACAACAATTTTCACTTAAATTGATGGAAATTTGCATATGAAGTAAGAGGTACATAGAGGTCAAATTTACTAGTACGGTTGCAGTTGAATTCAAGTTAAATGAAAAAGACAGGCTATTATTTTTGAAGTTCAGACAATTATAAAACTCTATATGTGATGAACTGATTGAAAGCTGGACATCTTTCAGCAAATATTGGACTGCACTGAAATTTTATTCATTTTCTGCAAAAAGAGCAAGAGAACATTGACCTACGCTTCTTAAACAGCAACTACTAGCATACTATATACCTATCTGTCAGGGTTTGATTGCTTTGGCTAGAGTATAGCCATACCAAAAACCAACGATCAACACTAACCTATACATATTAATAAAAGACCAAGCTAACCTAAAAGAAAATTAATAGTAAAAAGCTTAATAGGATCAGATATATGCCCCAACCAAACAAGAAAAATATAGCAACCTAACCTACACCATGAGACCATGCAGTAGCACCAGACTCGCAACTATACAGCACAGTGACCCCTTTTACATACTCACTTCATCTGCTAGTCGTTTTCCAGCTCCATCAATCCCAGTAAAGGTTTTAGTGAATGTATTGCATGAACTTGCTGAACACCACAAAATAGACAAGTCAGACAGCTTCTCGATTTTGATATCAGCATTACTTTTCTTGGTGTAGCATATAAAATTGAAGCAAGAAAAGACTTAGAAAATTAAAAACTAAACACATGAGAATATAAGGACTAGTTTCACTAAAGAAATATACCATATATCAAAAAGTTTCTTCCCAACCGCCTCCTCAACTCTGCTTGTACATACGTCCAGTCACCTGGGCTGCAGAAAGGGTCCATTACACAAATATCAGACTCAACATCCTTGACAATCAGATCATGGATTAGGAAGTAAATCACCCATCTCAAGAACATCAAAGAAAGTTCAAGCGCAAAACATAAAAGTGATCCACAAATAGATATAGACATGTATGTCACTTGGAGAAATGCTCAGGTCGAGTTTTATACTCCACGAAAAAGAAATGCTCTAACAATGTGATGCATGTTGAAAGTGAGAATGTAAGACCACTAAATCCAACCTTGGGATAGCACTACTCCTCGAACATAATACTTATATACCAAAGGTCACATAAAAAACAAAATTATATTGGTTCCGATCATAATGTTTTCTCAATATTTAAGCTTCTCATTGTTTGGGCACTTTTTTTTGTCTGTTCAATGATATAACAAGTTTTCATAGTTTTCCTTTTTTACCTGGAACCATAAAACCCTTAGGTTGTTCCAAATAAATTTCTTTCTCGAATTATCCATTTAAGAAAGATGTCTTTACTTCTATTTGATGGATTTCAAGACCATATATCGCCGCTAGTGCTACTAATATTTGATTGGATGTTATTCTTGTTATCGGTAAATAGTAAAGACCTTTGTTGTCTATAGCCTTTTACAAACAAGTCATGCCTTATATTTGTCAATAGTTTAATCATACTTTATTTTCCTTTAAAAGATCCATCTTATACCTAAAGGTTTAATTTCAAGAGGAAGATCAACCAATTCCAAGTATGATTTTCCAAGATTAATTTTATCTCACTATTGACTGCCTATTTTCAAAATGATGCTTCTGTAGAAGACATGAATTCTTTAAATATTTAAGGTCATTTTCAAGAATAAGTATCATAAAATATGATACAAAGTAAGTAGTGATCCTTTGACATTTACTACATCTTAGATTCTCTTCATTAAATATATTTTCCTTTGAATATTCCCAACATTGTTTATTTTATTTATTAGCTATATCATATTTAGTTTTATATAGATAGATGTGTTCAAAGAATTGATCAATTACCGTATTAACGTGAATGTCGAGGTATTCAGATTTATGAATCAGAAACCGACATTCTTTACTATTTGTAGCATATCTAGTAAAAATACAATCTTCTGTCTTTGATTCTATTTTTACCTCTTTTAGGTAGAGGAACTTGTACTTTGGCTAAACATCCATACATTTTAAAACATTTCAAGTTGGGTTCCTTCCTTTACATTTTTCATATGGAATAGATTGTGTTTTACTTTGGGGGTATTTATTAGTATCTTATTAGCTGTAAGGATAGCTTCCCTCCACAAGCTTTGGGTAAACAAAAACTTATTACTAAGGCATTCATCATTTCTTTCAATGCCCAATTTTTCCCTTTCACAATTTCATTAGATTGAGGTGAGTAATGGACAGTAGTTTGATGGATAATTTTATTTTTCAAACATATTTCTAAAAAAGGAGATTTATACTCTCCACCTCTATCACTTTTTATTTCCTTTACTTTTATTCAACTGATTTTCTACTTCAGTTTTTTATCTCTTAAATGCTTTAAGTACTTCATCCTTACTGTCTAGCAAATACACATAGCAATACCGACTTCAATCATCATTAAAAGTTATAAAAATACTTTTTCCACCACAAGATGGTGTTGACTTCATGTCACAAATATCTATGTGAACTAAGTCTACAGGGTTTGAGTTCCTTTCAACAAATCTGTAGGTTGCTTAGAAAACTTTGATTCAACATACATTTGATATTTTTATTTACTGCACTCAAACTTAGACAACACTTATAAACTTATCAGGTGCTATAAGATTTTATAATTATGTCTTAAACAAACATGCCATAAATCACGTGTCTATCAAATAAAAAGAAACTGAAATTTTATTCATTTCAATGGATATTACATTCAGTTTGAAAGGGCCTTCATTTAGATAATATTTTTCTACATACACTTCATTATTACTGCTTACAAATAGAAACATAATTAAATTCATTCTTGGTTAGAAGTAAAATTAAGACCAAATTCTTTTGAATTTCTGAATATGAAGGATATTATTTTGAGTCACCACCTTACCAGATGTCATCTTCAAGCAAATATTTCTTATTCCTTCAACCTTTGATTTATCAAAATTGGCTATGATAACAGTCTCATTGGGTCTAGAGGGAGCATAGGATATAAACATATTCTTATTGTCACAAACATGACTGGTGGATCATAAATCTATCTGTCAATCCCTTAGATTTCCAACCAAGTTGTATTTCTAAAGCATGACACATGAGTTTTCAGCTTCATTCATTTCTACCATATTTTCTTGGTCATTCTTCTTGCCCTTCTTTAGAACCCAACAGTCCAAAGCCTTATGACCGACTTTGTCACAGTTGTAGTAAACGCCTTTGTACTTATTTTTGTAGGGAAAGTTCGTAGGTTCAAAATACTTCTTCCTCTTATTAAGAATAGTAGGAGGAGTCTCAATAACATTTTCTCCTATAATTGTTGAGTTTTCTCTAGCCTTCTTTTCAACAACATCTTTAACAAGCTTAACACCAAAAATCGTTTCTGGTTTCTTTTCCAGTGCAATTACAGTAGCAATATTGTCATGTCTTATTGAAGCCATGATTGTTTCTGACAGTAACACCATTACCAACATCAACATTTGGATGTTCTATAATGATCCTCGAGATCATTTTTCCATTCTTGAAATTCTTTCATATTTAGAGCAATCCTGCAACTGCCCCAAGTCTCTCATGACTTGTTGGGATCAACAGGTTGAGTCCCTGGAAGTTTTATAGTTTTATTTTTTTAATTATTACTTTTTCAGGGTAAATACGACTTATACAAGCCCAAATCTCATTTTCTTCACTTCCATTGAGTCCAAAATATGGATTTAAAGTAGGTTCCATATATAGGTTATTCAGTTCCGTACCTAGTTTGGATTTTTTTTTGGAATTTCATCATTCAGTGTGATCATACTAAAGCGATACAATCATGCCGTGCCTAGAGGATCACCATCAGCACAATCTCGCTGGGAGGGCACAACCGCGCCACCGCTTGGCAAGCCTATATAAGGTTCTTTCTTCATTTTCTTGATGGATTTTACAAGTTTTCTCCCAAAGTTCTTATATTCCAAGGTCTAAATCACTATAATTAAGAGATTTTTTGTGTTTTTAATCCATGGGATCATATCCTGGTAGTTCTACAAGTGTTTCTACCAGGTAATTCTTTGATTCTTCTTTAGTTATAAAGTTTTCTACCTTATATAAACTTTTTGGGCTTATATATTTTATTTCTACCATTAATTTGAGCCTCATTTTATACCATATGATGTATGAGTTGTGCTCTACATGTTGGTATAAATATTTTCTATTTTTGAGCTATTAGGGTTTACAGAACTGTTTTTAGTTTGGATTTCGATCCCGCTATTGATATCGCAATATGAGTCTTGTTTTACTCATCTTGACACGTGTGTTACATTTTTTCTAGCTTTGCGTAATTTTGAGGTTCGTATATAAATTTTGAATATTGGGATCGCTATTTAAGAACATCACCAGAATTCAGGTAG
>JBDJHY010000049.1:12214862-12230121 GCA_039654485.1 Withania somnifera | reverse complement strand
GACGTTCTCCAAGTTCGCATAGGAAGCGAAAACCTTCTCTTAACAGGTAAACAATTCCTTTCTTTGTTTAATTTTGAAAACTTTTTCTTGTTTGACTTGTTTTCATAATTGTATTTTATTCTCCATAATGAACTTGAATTCCTGTATGAAGTAGAATTCAATGCAAACTAACTTTGTCGATCATCAAAACAGTACCAAGTAGTTCGTAAAACTATTAATTTCTCCTTTTTGATGATGACAAGCACATCCTAGCTCAAGATCCATTTCAGACTTGCTCCCCATTACTTTTAGTTTCCTAGCACAAATAAGTCAGCACAAGAACTCAATTCTAGTTCCCCTTAATATGTATTTCTTCCACATCATATGAGTTCACATAATATCTTTCCCCTTTTGGCATCACTAAAAAACACATAACAAATATATAACAGGCACAATGCACAAACACATAGCAAATCAAGAGAAAATAGATTAGTAACCATCTTTCAAAGCATGCAAAATTATATCAAAGGAGAACAAAAACTGTCAAATTGCCATAGTAAACGCAACATTAAGCCTTAAACCAGGCTCAACATGTTCAAGTCGTCATTTTTCATAAGCAAACATTGTTTAAATCAGCAAAAACAAGGACAAACTATGAGTATGATAGTCTAGGATTAGGAATCAGGAGGAGGAGTAGACTTGGAGATCAAACTCATCAGAGACTACATACTACTCAGGTGAGCAGTTTGCTTTAGGTGAGTAGTTTGCTGCTTCATCAATTGATCCTTCAAATAATCAACTTGAGCTTCTAAAGTCGCCAGCTGATCCTTTAATTTGTAACCCTCACTTCTCGACATGTCATTCTCCTCTTGAGACTCCTGCAACTTCGTTATGATCTGAGACAGATTTCAAGTGTTCTTCACAGTAGCATGCTTCCACTCCAAACACCCACATTCACCCAGAGTTTTCATAGAGATTCTCTCATTTAGGATGATACTCTTCGCCCCCTTCAACTTCACTCAAAACTCTTAAAAACTCTTTCAAAAAGATGTCGTAAGTCAGAGCATGTTTATCAAGTCTAGGAGTAATAACCTCTTCATATGCTTGATTATTAGGGTGGGCAAGTTAACTTTCTCCCTCTTTTTCAAAACATACATAAGTCACATATCCCTATAGTTAGCTTTATGCCTACTACCATCTCTAAGTAACAGGATCTTGTTTACCAATTCAAACAACTTATGGGTTGCCTATCTCCTTCTTAAACACCTTTCTGGGAGTTTACTAAACTCTTCCCCCAGAGTACTTGCAAGCGAGGAGACAATCCTCATCAGAATTATTATCATAAAAATGTTTTCCCTCAATAGGAATATTCAAAACAGTTCCCAATCTAGCAACATTAAATACTGACCCATTTTACCAACCTTTGAACTTACTATACCATCCTATAAGTTCAAGAACTGTTAAGAGAATCAGACTTTTGGTCCTTCTTCATGGAGAGGATTTTGGGATGGAGAAGCAACATGAGTAGTGGAAGATCGTGATCTAGTTTTTCTCCTAAAAGGAAGGCTGGGCGAGGGAGATTTAGGTGGACTCTATGCATGACTATGACCAGTTTCTCTAGGGCTCTCCTCATTAAATTTAACAATTAACTTCCTTCTAGGGTGTGAGGATGAGGGTTGGTTAGACTTCATTAAAAAAGTATAGATAGATTTGAGAAAAAGATATTACTAAGGGTTTGTAATTTCTTGAAGTTCTTTTGAGTAGTCGAATAGTTTTATACTTTAAAGTGGAATCAATCTCTTCTTGATTGGACTTTTCGAACAAGTAATTATGAAAAAAAAATTGTGTTATTCCTGCTTTTTCCAAGTGTTTGTTTTTTTAATTAAGGTGTAGAGGTGAAAACCCAATTCTGCTGATATAAAAATATTTAAAAAACAACATAATTCAACATTTAACAATTTTGTAAAGGATGTGCATACCTGACATGAGAATCGGGTTCTCGTTCTCTCCTAATCCAATTTTTTCTTACTTGAGATCAAGTTTTGTCCACACTTCCCATTTGGTACTTACAAACTGTCATTATAAACATGCAAGGACCAAAGTTATATTAACAAGTTGTTATGTTTAATCTTTCCTTCAACCATCTAGGGGAACACATTATTGATACTCATTCTTAGAGTTGATTTATAAGGCCCAGGCATAATCTATTTTTGTCAAGTTGTTCTCTTTCTAGAGCCTTTATGAAGATATTAACTATTGGTTCATCTGTTCCATATGAAGTCATCTTGATCAAACTTTTTTCTACGTTATCTCTAAGAAAGTAATGTCTCACATATATGTGCCTGGTTATCTTATACTGCATTGGATTCTTTGTTATATATATTGTACTTGGGCTATCACACAGAATAGGAATACACCTAGTCTCAACCTCATAATCCATCAACTGTCATTTAATCCAAAGCAATTGTGAACAACATGAAGCAGCTGCAACATATTCAGCTTTAAGAGTTGAAAGTGCAACAAAGTTTTGTTTCTTTGTAGTCGAAGATATGAGATAAGGCCATAGAAAGTGAGCCATTAATGAAGTACTCTTTTTATCAACCACAAAACCAGCACAGTCAGCATCAGCATATCCAATCAAATCAAAACTATCTCCATCAGGATAACATGACACCAAATTCTGAGTCCCTTTCAAGTTTTTCACAGCCTTTAGATGTGAATACTTTGGAGAATACTGAAACCTTGCACACAACCCAATACTATACACAAAATTAGGTTTTCTAGCAGTAAGATGGAGAAGTGATTCAATTATCCCTCTACACTTAGTTTCTAGCACAAAAATTCCTGATGGATCTTGATCAAGCTTAGCAGTAGTATCAATGGGAGTTTCATTAGTTTTAAAGACATATATGTTAAATTTTTTAAGCAACTCATTTACATATTTTTGCTGATGATGGAAGTTCCATCTTTTGATTGCTTGATTTACAAATCTAGAAAGAAATTCAGCTCTCCGATCATACTCATCTCAAATTTACTACTCATCAACTTTGCAAACTCAACACATATAGACTCATAGGTGGAACCAAAGATTATATCATCCATATATATCTGAACAACAAGCAATTTTTTTTCCTTCTTTAAAAATAATGTATTGTCTATCTTACCTCTGTAATACCCATTTTTCAGCAGGAAAGAGGATAACCTATCATAACAGGCCTTTAGAGCTTGTTTAATACCATACAAGGCTTTTTTCAACATGAACACATGATCAGGGAACTAAAAACTCTCAAAACTAGATGGTTGCTTAACATAGACTTCTTCAGCTAAGTACCCATTCAATTAGGTACTTTTAATATCCATTTGGTACGGCTAAAACTCCATAGGGATGCAAAAGTGATGAGTAATCTAATGGATTTCATTCTGGCTACAGGTTGATAATATTACCATGATCATCTAGCTTGCTTCTAAAAACCCATATTGAACTAATAATGGTTCTGTCAATGTGTTTAGGAACCAAGTGTCACACTTTACTTCTCTCAAACTGATTTAGTTCTTCTTGCATAGCCAAAATCTAGTTTGAGTTTTGCAGAGCCTCTTTTATGTTCTTGGTATCAACTAATGACAAGTAGGTTGAGTGAGCATACATACTCCTAAGCTTTGATCTGGTCTGTATACCCGAATCCATAGGAGAAATAAAGTTCTCCAAAGGATGTGAACTTTTGTGCTTCCAATTTCTTCTAATAGTCCGTACTGATGGTCATGGTGCTATAATTTCATAAGGAATATCTCATGCAGTTACTGCTTCTTTTGTGTTTATGTTGACTACTTCAGTTGTAGTAACTGGTGTTTCCTCATCATGCTCATCATTTGAACAAGGATCCAAACCTTTCATCTAAATAGTTTTCTTCATCAAAGATCACACGAACACTTTCCTCAACATAGTCTATCCTTTGATTGAGCACTTTGTAAGCCATTCATTGAGAAAAATAACCAAAAAATATTCCTTCATTAATATTGACATTAAACTTTCCCAGAAAGGTCTTGAATAAAACACTTGCATTTAAAAGCTTTGAGATAGATGAAATTTGGTTTCTTTCATTTCAACAACTCATAAGAAATCTTATCCAGTGATGGCTTAATTATGCTCCCGTTGATGAGATAACAAGTAGTATTTACAGCTTTAGCCCAAAAACTTTCAGGAAGACCACTTGTTACGAGCATTGTTCTAGCCATATCCTCTAGTGACATGTTCTTTTTTTGCAACAAAACCATTTTGTTATGGTATCCTAGGAGCTGAGAAGTTGTGATTAATTTCATTTTCACAATAGAAAGTTATTAATTTGATATTTTCAAACTCAGTACCATGATTAGATCTTATGCTCACTAGCACAAAATTAAGCTTATTTTGTACCAGCTTTGCAAAAATATGAAAAGTCTTAAAGTTTCATCTTTGGAGATTAAGAATAGGGTCCAGGTGAACCTTGAGAAGTCATAAACTATAACAAATACATATCTTTTTTCTCCTCTACTTTGTACCCCTATAGGTCCACAAAGATCCATACGAAGCATTTCTAAAGGTTTAGTAGTGCTCACCACCTTCTTAGCTTTAAAAAAGGACCTCACGTGTTCTTCTTGGCACAAGCATCACACACGACATCCTTAGGGATTTTTCCTTTGGCAGTCTAAAACAAGTTCTTTAGTCATCAGCTTATTAATTGAAGAGAAGCTTGCATGTCCCAATATTCTATGCCACGATAGATGGCTTTTATATACAACACTGAGACTTATGAGCTTTGTTTCATGTGTCTCCATGATGTTAGCTTTGTATACATTCTTATATCTTTTTCCTTTGAGAACCATTTATCCAGTTTTACCATTCTTCACCTGATATTTAGCAGCAGTGAACATGATTTCGTTCCCTCTATCACACATTTGAGATATGCTCAAGAGGTAATGTTTGAGACCATCCACCAAGTAAACATCCTTGATAGTTTGAGATGATGATCTTTCCATTTTTCCAATGCCAAAAATTTCTCCAGTTCTTACATTACCAAAGGCTACACTTCCATCTTTGAATTTTGTGAGTGAGAGAAAGTTCTCTTTATCTCCAGTCATGTGTCTTGAACATGCACTGTCCAGGTACCAGGGCTTGCTACTTCCCCTTATTCTTTCCTGCAAATTTAGGTAAGAGTTATTTTGGGTACCTAAATTAACTTGAGTCCCTTCTTTTGATCAAAAGGAATGTGTAAAATTCATGGTAGGCCAGTAAGGAAGTAACTTTCTAGTAGTAGGCTTCTTAACCACTCTACATGATCTGTTCACTTTGGTAAAGTTTTGATTCTTCTGCATAGCCTTAAGATGCACAAGACATTGATTTCTTTAGTGTCCCTCTTTCCGAAACAAGGTGAAAGTTTTTGCTTAGAGGAATTAAACTGGATAGGCTTTTGATTTGCAGGTTTGAATCATAATCCATGTTTAGAACTAGACTGACTATCTTAATCTGTGTCAATATGGTTGAGGAATTCAAGCACCTCTAATTATGAGCTAAGTCATTTTTAGCCTTTTCGAACTCTTTGGACAACTTATTGTTTTGCTCAGATGGAACTGACAATCTAGAATTTAACTGCTTGATGTCTTCTTCAAGTTTAATTTGAATAATGGTAGCTTCGGCCTTTTCTTTTGGAGATAGATCTTTCACAGTGTTTTTAAGAATAGATCTCTCATTTTATTGAGTTTCATAGTCCATTTTTAGAGATGAATAATCACTCAGTAGTTTATCTTTATTAACAAAGACTGACTAATAATCTATGAGTACATATGATAGGCTTTCAAAATTCCTTTTAGAGTATTTCTTTAAATCAGGTTTCAACGAAGAGAAACATACCTATGAGCTTTCTTGTTCAATATCTGAATCAGATCCATCTATGAGAGAAATAATAGTTTCCTTTGACTTTCTCACCTCAAGTTTATTCTCATCATCACTGAAGGCAACTAGAGTCAGATTGTCTTCAAATATGGCATCAAGCATAGTTAGGAGAGACTGATCCTGAGGGTCATCATCTGCTTCATTAGAGTCTTCTTCCATAGTTGCAAGAGTAGCCATGTTTTCTTCTTGAGAGGTCAACTTTCTGTGAGCACGAAGGGAGAAGTCCTTCTTTTGATCCTTAGAAGTGTTCTTATGTTCAACAACCTACAATGGACAAGATTTAATGAAGTAATTAGGACTACCACACGCGACAGAATTAGAGATCCTTGCCAGTATTATTTGAAGACCTTCTCTGTGAATTTTTCCTCTTTTGCACATTCTCTGAAACCTCCTAATGACCAAGGCAATATTTTCTTCTTGAAAGTCCAATCATTCAACAAATTTGAGAGCCAAAGTCTCCTCTTTTTCTTTGGACTTATCTCCTTTCTTGATTCTTCTTCAATTTATATGCTGTAAGATTTCTAGTGAGTACATCCATAGCTGGAGTATCAAGATCTCTAGCTTCAGTGATAACTTCTACCTTACTTTTTCAAGACTTAGGTAGAACACTTAATAGTTTTCTAACAACCTTCCCAGTTGGAATAACTTTTCCTAATGAGTAGATCTCATTGAGAATTTCAATGAATCTAGTGTGCAATGTCCTAAATGGTCTCTCTCTCTATTATTCTAAATAACTCATATTGTCTGTTTTTGTTGTCTATTTTGACCTTCTTTACAACAGATATCCTTTCATGGACAGTTTGAAGGGTATTCCAGATTTGCTTAGCATCCTTACAGAAAGAGATTTTGTTGTACTCATTAGGTCCAATTCCGCAGATCAAGATTTTCTTGGCTTTAGCATTGTTTTAGATTGCCGCCTTATCTTCATCATTCCATTCTCTTCTTTCCTTGGGAACCAGAGTTGGATTTGTTTCAGAAGTAATTTCAATAGGAGTAGTTGGTTCATCCAAGATGACACTCCACAGATCAGAGCTCACTTATCAGATAATCGACCATTCTATTTTTCCACCACCCATATTATTTTTGATTGAAAAGTGGTGGCCTGGTTTGAGAGGCACCTTCCTGAGTAGTAGGAGATGTAGCCATAGGATCCTTTTTAAGGTGTTAGCCTTTAATTGAAAAGTCCTGCTCTCATACCAATTGAAAAGAAATTAAGTCCCCCTACTGCTATGAATAAGAACCAGGTTTTTAACTCAGAAGTAAAATAACTGTAGCAATAAGTAAAGACACAAATTTTACATGGAAAAACCTCCTAGATAGGATAGGAGTAAACAAGCACAAACTACATTCACTAACCGAGCAACAATTTTATGATTACAACTATATAATCACTAAACTTTAACCCTCTAAAAAAACTCACTTTCCTTTTTTACCTCTGAAAACTTTTTCTTGCTTGACTTGTTTCCATAATTATATTTTATTCTCCTCAATGAACTTGGATTCCTGTGTGAAGTAGAATTCAATACAATCTAACTTTGTCCTTCATCAAAACAGTACCTAGTACTTCGTGAAACTATCTTCGTTGGTCCTAAACGAATGGGTGTTATGTCGTTGGTCAGTTTCAGGGTGAGAAGCGAAGAGAGACCAGAAGAATGATTCAATACCTCGTACTGCCTGGGTGAAGGTCCTTGTTCCTTGATTAACTTGATTGATAAGATTAGAGACATGCTTTTTCCCGGCAAAAATATCGTTTACAGCTCAATCCTAACCTAATTAAATTACGAAAACATAAGTTTCTTATGATCAATGAGACCGTATAATTTCATTGATTTACGTATGCAAACAATTAATCTGATCTCCATGGATCACACTATTTATATTTTGTATACGGTAGTATGAAAGATTGTCACTATACGATATTTTGTTCATATTGTATATTGCTTTAAACGTCATTATACACGATGAATCTTTACGTAGATATGTAATATATAAAAGCACAATGATGGCTTCCTTTTAACCAAAAGTGAATTAAGAAACAGGTATATACGTACGTGAAGTAATTTCTTCTAAATATGTGGCATACATTATGACTCCCATTTCCTGTGTGGTTCTTAGAAGTACTAGTATTAGTATTACCTTACATAGCAGGTGGAGTTAATATGTACTACACATTCAATGTCTTTACGTGTGTATAAATATGTGCAGAAAGATATTTATTTATACAGACAGTTATGCAGCCATAATAAATATAATGGAAAATGAAGTTGTCTCCTCTTAATCGTATTAAAGAAAATAACCATTAAATATAACTCAACTGATTTAACTCAAATTTAAATAGGAAAGGTAGGGTCAATATGAAAAAAAATAATTTGTTGAAGCCTCTCATATGGAGTTAAGAAAGCTTTACAATTTAGCCAAATGGTCATAAAGTAGCCTAATAATGATTTGGAAGAATAAAATGGTTCCTTCGTCTAGACCTAATTAATCTTTTTACTATTACTGTTTTTCGTTTGGTCTACATAGCTATTAGTACTCCTTTTCGATTATTTTACTTACTGTTCATACTAATAGAGACGATTCAAATTAGTTGTCATTTTACGAAATTAAAATATAATTAAGTACGTTCTTTTCATTTTCTCCTTATTGAAAGTAATAAACATTGACTAATTAGTATAACAAACTTAAGTAAAGAAACATGCATACACGTACTCACATTTTTGTGATTGCTTAGATTAACTTTATTTGATTTATTGAAAAGATATTAAAACAGAATATTTATGGAAGAAGATTAATATGATAATTAAAATACATAATTTCTTCCAAGTATGACAAGCAAGTGGTCCAAACTTCAAATGAAGTAGTAATTTGAAGGTTTTGACAAGTGATGTCCTTATGCATAGCATCCTTTTAATTAGCTGCATTAATTTAGTTAACCATAATTATGCAATGCCATTTGAATGGCCTCATTAGTTCATTGCCAATGGCTTTGAAACGTAATTAATTTGCCACTCTCACCCACTGGATCTCATCAAAGTTCTCTGATGTATTGTACACGCAACAACTTCCTTTAGACCAACCCAATGGACATGCACAGAATTTGACTAAAGTCTTCCACAAAATTCTATATAAATTAATTCCAGTAAAATCTACCTTGAATTAGATAAATAATTCGAGGGATGCATTTTTATATATATATATAAATGCCAACCATGCTTCTTTTCCTAGATCAAAATATGGCTATAAATGTTCTTCCAAGAAGGATCTCTTTTAAAGATTTATGGGTCATGGTTTCATTGAAGGTCTAAAACCATTAATTGTGAAAAGTATCAGTGGATTCAAAAGTGTGTTGTTTAAGTGTTATCCATGATGAATTTGTCAAAGTCAAACAATTGTTTGTCAAATACTGGATATACACAAGCATAAAAAAATGAACATTATATTGGTTTATTTCTACTTATAAATATAGTAAATCACCGTCTTAGCTTAGCAACGTAACTAAAAAATTGTTCTGTGTTACAGAATCATAACAATGTCTTCCTATTCTTCTTTGCTTGTAATCACACTTTGTTACCTATTCATTGCAACTACAGCCAATGTTCCTCCTTCCAATACCTTCAAGTACATCAATGAAGGTTCCTTGGGCGAATACTTCGTTGAATATGATGCAGATTATCGAGCCTTGAATATTGTGACCTTCCCTTTCACCCTTTGTTTCTTTAATTCTACACCAAACGCTTTCATCCTTGGCCTGCGAATGGGTCATGGCCGATCTGAATCTGTTATGCGATGGGTCTGGGAGGCTAACCGTGGCAAGCCTGTAAGAGAAAATGCTACTCTAACCTTTGGTAGGGATGGGAATTTGGTACTAGCTGATGTCGATGGCGGGGTGGCTTGGCATACCAATACTGCCAACAAGGGTGTGACGGGGCTAAAACTCTTGCCTAATGGTAACTTGGTTTTACATGATAAAAATGACAGATTTATTTGGCAAAGTTTTGATCACCCAACTGATACACTTTTGGTGGGTCAAGGTTTAAGGGCTAAAGGCCCATCTAGGCTTGCTAGTAGAAAATCCAGCAAAGAACCTGTTGATGGGCCTTATAGCTTTGTGCTGGAAGGGAGACACTGGGCAATGTACTATGCTAGTGTGAATTCACAAAGACCTTTGCCATACTTCAAATCAGACGATTTTGGCAATGGGCAAGGCTATTTGAAAAACTTTGTTTTCTATTGTGAGCCAGAGTATGGTGCAAATTATGCATTTGAGCTAGGATTTGGGTTCAACATGACCAAGTCTCCTAGCTCTGGTACTTCAATATTTACTAGGCCCAAATACAACAGTACATATACTATGTTTAGAGTTGATATGGATGGTAACCTAAGAATGTACACTTATGAACCAAATGTTGATTGGCGGGCATGGGAGATCACATATCAACTTTTCGATAGGGACAACGATGGAAAAAGCGAATGCAAGCTCCCTAGGAGGTGTGGCTCATTGGGTGTCTGTGAGGACAACCAGTGTGTGGCGTGTCCGAGCCCTCGAGGTTTGATTGGGTGGAGCAAGGGATGTGCACTAAAGTTGCCAGCATGCAGGGGAGGATCAAATGTGAACTATTACAAGGTAGGAGGAGTTGAACATTTCACTAGTGATTATAATGAAGGGATTGGGCCTATGAAACTAAGTGAATGCAAAGATAGGTGCAGCAAAGATTGCAAATGTGTGGGCTTTTTCTATAGAGAGGAGTCCTCAACGTGCTCGGTTGTACCTGAGCTTGGAGCTTTGGTTAAAGTGAACAATTCCTCCCATGATGGCTACATCAAGATCTTAAAATAGAAGAAGTTATTAATGATTGTATTACTATTAAGCAAGCTTTTTATGTGTTAAAATTTACGATTAATGTAACTTTTGTCAGTGAAATAAATGCATTAATATTGTATAACATCTCTTGTTAATACGGGAAAGAGAAAAAAAGGAGAAGTTCACCATAAAATTAAACTGCATATCTTACTTGGCAACTTGTAATAAATCACTCTACTCATGCATATTACTATTTAAGCAAAAAGAAAATTAAAAAATAGACTGTAGATGCATGTATAAAGTGGAGTAAATTTTTAAATAAATAATGGCGAACTGTATATAACCAAAGTGCTAAAAAAAAAAAAACTGAAACACTACAACTATTAGATAGGACTCCTGCTGTAATTGATGCCAAGTATATATAGTACGCAATGACTGGGATGTAATTTAATTTACAGCAGTAATTAAGCAGCGGAAAAACCCCTTAACAAATTTCCAATAAACAGTTATTTCATTTAAAGAAACTGATTATCTAACTATATTATTTAAAGTCTAAGACTTCAGTGTATATATATAACTTAATAACCTATTAATAAGAAAACTTAGCTAGCTAGCTAGCTAGTATTCCGGTGGATCTTTGTCTTGTGGCAGGCAGCATCATCTTCTATATATCTAATTAAGATGCATCCAATTCATGTGACCATCCCATATCTGCAATGAATTTGGTAAGCACAAAGTAAGAATTATCCAGAAGAACAAAGAGGAAATTAAAGAAAAACATTAAATAATTGGACATTATTGAATTATTGTAAGTATTAGTATCCATGAAAGAGTAGTGGCTCATCAATGTTCATCACGTACTCCATCCGTCCCTAACAATAAAGAAGTTTTACAGGCAGACCAATAAAGAATTTTTATACTATCAATAATATATTACCGATTATAGCAGTGGCAAGCTAATAAACGAGATATGTCTGTACAGATTGTGAGTGGAGTTTGAAGAGTATTTACAACAACATAACATATCTCGTGTAAGTGGGTTTGAGAAGGATAGTGTATTTGATAGACCCTCGGTTCAAGTAAACGTAATATATCAAAATTAAATATTGAAACAAAATACAATAATGAGCCAAGCTATGTTGACAATAATTTAGACTAAAGCATTAGCAACATCAAATAATACGATAACTGAGGCATATGAAACAACTGAAAGTAATAAAAGTGAAGAATAAGACAAGTAGGAAAGTAATAATAACAATACTGATAATGCTCGACTACCTACTAATCTTTTGTTCTAATACTCGACTTCCAGATCATCCTATCTAGGGTCATGTGCTCGGTAAGCTACAGGTGTGTTATGTCCTATCTAATCACCTCTCTCCAATACTTTTTAGGCCTATCACTATCTCTTCTCATACCCATCATAGCTAACCTCCCACACTGCTTGAATCATTTTAGCCTCGCCTTCCCCATCTAATTAATCATGTGACCACATTTATTTCAGTATCTTCATTTTGCAACTTTCATCGCTTGAACATCTGAGTCAAAAAAAAAATTAAAAAATAGAGAGAGACGTCACCTAGCTGTATAATTTAATGTTGTGAATGGCTGAAGCAGTGAAAAGAAATATACTTCTTTTGTTCATCTGTTCACGTTGAGAGAAAACTTTGCTTGAACAGATTCTTTATTTATTTATTTCTGTATATATGTTTGGTATTAGACCTTGAGCTTTAGAAAACAATGATATCGAAAAATGTTTATAGTTGTTTTGGTATAGTTGAATTTATACATAAGTCAAGAACGCGCGTACGATTTTAGCTTTAGGTTAGCGGTAAACAAATTGAAAAAAGAACAAGTAACATAAATGAACAAGCGATTAAAGTAAACAAACAAAGATTAGGATCAAAGCAAATCTAAGCAAGACATCAGAAGGACCATCTTTTCATTAATGTGTTGTCATGAGCATTCGAGTTCGAGTCATTACAATGAAAACAAACTGGGCTCAAAAGTCGAATCCCAATCTAGGAGGTTGAAATAGATAAGATTCAGCTCAAATCCAAAGAAATAAGGATGAAAGCGAGTCAGTATGCTAATTGACAAAGAGCAAGAAAGCTAATGCTTGATAACTAACCTAGAGAAAAATATTGTTTAATGAACAAGGGTCGATCGGAGTGTGGTAATGTGCCCTTTTTCAGTGGTATGGGGTGCCTATTTATAGGATAATTATATCTAGCATCGACCAATCATGTACCAATAGTTCCTGGGCGACCCATCTTTTAGCCATCGGAGAACGCCACCCCTGGCATCGTACACTTGACGAGAAAATGCTGGGTGCTTCTCTACCTCCTGCAATTTTTGACGCACTATCCTCTTTATTGGTTATGGCATACTATCATTACCTTAATCTGGTCTCGGGCTTGTGCCGTTTCAAGCATTCTTTGTTAGATATTTAGTGAGTGCGAATGAAAAAAATAATTGGAAAGTCAATTTAAGGGAGTGTTTCTTCCAAATTGGTAGTTTAGAGGGAAGGGTGACACTTTATATATGAAAGTGCTCCTTGTAGGTTTTTAAACTGATGGCAAACCTATACTCTGTGGTATAACTTCACGCATGTGAGCGTAGGGGGGTTTAAATCCAAGGTTGTGGTAAGTCAAATTAGCTTGATATGTGTGCAGGTGCGACCTACGAACACGAATGCCGGAACGAAATATGGGGCTTGATCAACCTCACGTTTTGCTACATGTTTAAAAACAATCTTCAGAATTTCAAGGGCCTAATGAATTATTTTTTGAATTCAATGAATGGCATGCCAAAAGTCATGGATGAATTCAATGAATCCATCTCAAGAGTTTCTTGAGTTAATTAGATACATGAATTCTGACTTTATGCATATTAAGTGGTTGAATCTGAAGAGTTTCCAATCAACCAAAGGTCACATTCAACTATAAATAGCCAGTTTTTAATCATCAACCTACACAACAAAAATTCTGAAAAACTCTCTCTTTTGGTTACCTTTCAGTTTCTAAGTGTTCATCAAATTCATTTTTGGTTCGCCGGTGAAACTGTTTAAGTGTGAAACAGGCGTCACATTTTTCGTTGTATCCTGGAAGACAGGCGCTATAGAAAAAAACCTCTAGCAATATCTGTGAGGGGCGAATATGTTTTAAGAAAATTGTGTTGAACACAAGCCTCGGAATTTCCTATTCATTATTTTATTTTTTTCTTCTAACAATCTTAAAATATCTTACTTTCAATGTCATAATGGTTTCTGATCCAGTCAACGTTGATTTTACTAGTGACTCAAATGTTCTGCCTACTGCAACTATTCCGACTTCGTTTCTCCCATCTGTCCTTGCAAGTCATATGGAGAAACCTAGAAGTTCAATGGTATGAACTTCAAAAGATAGCAACAAAAGATGATGTTCTATCTTACCATGCTGAATATGGCCAAGTAATTGACCGAAGTAACTCCTAAGATACCTTAGGAGTCGGCGGATCCTCAACTTTTGATAGCGGTTTAAACCTAGATTCATTCAGAATATTTGTGCAGAAACTACATGTTAAATGGTTTGCATGATTCTTTATATAATGTTTATTCTGCTTATAAAACTGCTAAAGAACTATGGGAATCACTTGAAAAGAAATATAAGACGAAAAATGCTGGCACTAAGAAATTTATTGTTGGGCGTTTTCTTGATTATAAGATGATTGATTCTAAGACTATGATCAGTCAAGTGCAAGAACTTCAAGTGATTCTGCAAGAAATTCATGTTGAGGGGATGGTATTAAGTGAAACCTTCCAAATGGCTGCTATTATTGAAAAGATGCCTCCTGGTTGGAAGGATTTCAAGAACTACATCAAGCATAAAAGAAAGAAAATGACCTTGGAGGATTTAATTATTAGATTTCAAATTGAAGAAGACAACAGGACTTCTGAAACCAAGGTCATCGATCCTGTTGAGGCAAAGGTGAATGTTGTGGAACGTGAAAAAGATCATGGCTCCAGGAACAAAGGCACAATGCTCAACAAAAAGAAGAAATTAGAGGCAACTGGAGATGTTTCTAAGAAAAAGTACAAATTCCAGGGAAAGTGCTTCAATTGTGAAAAATAAGGTCACAAGTCAACTGACTGTCGAGCTCTTAAAAAGAATCATGAGGCTAACATGATTGAAGATATCACAAAAAATGTGGAAGATATGAATTTGGTTGTTATGGTATCCGAGTGAACCTAATCGGATCTAATCCAAAAGAGTAGTGTATTGACACTTGTCCCACCAGACATGTCTGCACCAACAAGAAGTGTCTCTCCGAGTTTGAGGCAATTCAAGAGAAAAACATTTACATGGGTAATTCGGTCGCTGCTGCTTTTGAAGGGCAAAGAAAGGTATTGTTAAAGATGACTTCTGGCAAAGTGTTAACATTGAAAGATGTGTTCTACTATTACAAGCTATCTAGATATATAGTTGTTGCTCCCTTGACGTTCTCCAAGTTCGCATAGGAAGCGAAAACCTTCTCTTAACAGGTAAACAATTCCTTTCTTTGTTTAATTTTGA
>JBDJHY010000049.1:12185386-12201261 GCA_039654485.1 Withania somnifera | reverse complement strand
TACTCTATTAATCCATGTTCTACTAAGATGTATAGAGATTTGAAAAAAGTGTATTAGTGGGATGGAATGAAGGGAGACATATCTGATATTGTAGCTAGGTGCCTAAATTTCCATCAAGAGAAGGCTGAGCATACAAAACCCGCAGGTGAGATTAAGATATTTGAAATACCTTCATGGAAATGGGAAGTAATAAGTATGGATTTTGTTTCATTTTTTCCTAGAACCAAGGGCCAGCATAATTCAATATGGGTGATTATGGATAGGCTGATAAAATCAGCCCATTTTTTGCTTGTACATACAGGTTATTCTAAAGAGGATTATGGTAGGTTATATCTTTGTGAGATTTTTCGTTTGCATGGGGGTGCCCTTGTCCATCATTTCAAATAGGGATACCTAGTTTAATTCACATTTCATGAAGTCTTTTCATAAGAGTTTGGTATCTCAAGTTTATCTTAGCACTATTTTTCATCCGCAGACAGATGGCCAAGCAAAACGGAATATTCAGAACTCAGAAAATATTCTTTGGGCTTGTTCCTTTGACATCAAATGTAGTTAGTGGACAACTTACTGATATATTTTTCATATAATAAGAGTTTTGATGCTAGCATTAAAATGGCTCCATTTGAGGCTCTATATTGGATGAGATGTGGATCTCCCATTAGTTGGTTTGAGGTTGGTGATAATTCCTTGTTAGGGATTGACACAGTGATTAAGTCTATTAAGAAGGCCCAAATCATTCTTGAGAGATTGAAGTCTGCATAGAGTAGGAAAAAGTCTTATGCTGATGTGAGAAGGAGAGATTTAAAAAAGAAGAGAAAGATCAGATCCCATTTCATTGGTCCATTTATGATTTTGAATAGGGTTGGAAATGATGCTTACAAGCATGATCTTCCACCAGAGTTAGATTCAATTCATTTGGTTTTTAATGTCTCTATGTTGATAAGTTGTTTGTCAGATCCTTCGTTAGTTGTGCTAGTGGATAGCATCTGTGTCAAAGACACCATGACTTATAAAGAAGTTCCAGTTCATATTCTAGACAGACAAGTTCATAAGCTTAGAAACAAGGAGAATGTCTTAGTCAAAGTTCACTGGTGAAATAAGTTAGCTAAGAGTGCCATATGGAAAGATGAAGCAGATATGATGCAAAAGTACCCTTATCTATTTTCCTCCCAGTTCCACTTTAATATGAGGCAATAGTCTCTAATTCAAGATTTTCTTCCGCATTTCAGTCACATATAGCATGCATCATATAGTCTATGCCATTACATGAGTCCTTATGTGATTACTTATCCACTATTAGTGTGGTCACGACTATTGGGTCCAGAAGAAGTTAGATGTATTTGGGTCAGTTGAAATATGGGTAAAGTCTCACCTCATGGGTCATTTGTGTTAGTTAAGAAAGTTCCCAACACATGTATTGAGAAACCTACCTTCTCTGCTGATTACTAGCCCAAGTTTTCATTCGAGGATGGATGATCTCAAGGAGGGGGATAATTTAATACCTAGAAAATTTATCTAGCGTTTGAACCGTTATATGCTCGTTCTTAAGTTTGAATCCAATGAGCTTCAACTTAATTCTAAGTTATTAAATACTTAAAATATGTATATTGTAAGCATTGAAAGTTATTGGAGTTCATAAACAACTCATAGAACCAAAGTTGCATTCAAGACCCTTCATAATTTGCACATTTTGAGGTTCCTTCATACATAGGTCAAATTTAATCGACCACATATCCCAATATATAATGATTCTCATGACCCATGACCTTTAAATAGAAAGGTCATTGAGTCTAGAATCCAACATAATAAAATGTGTCTCATTTGGAGCTCGGAGTAGGCAGATATACCAATTTTAACAAAATGATGCAGTGTAGTGGACCTACCAGAACAGTATGCGGACGCACATTGAATTATGTGACTGCATAGTCCAGTGTGCGGCTAGCACAATAGTAACTGTGGTCCTAGAGTTTGTATGTGGCTCAATATGCGGCCCACATATCAAATTTGTATGATCGCAAAATCCAATGTGCTACCTGTACAATAGTAACAATGGTCCTGGAAGTCACTAGTTTGGTATGTGGCTCAATGTGTGGCCCGCATACCAAATTGTGTGAATGCACAATCCAATGTCCGGCCAGCATAATAGTAACAGTTGTCCTAGAAGTGACTAGTTTGGTATGTGAATCAATATGTGGCCCGTAATCCTAATTGTGCAACCGCATAATCCAATATGCCAACGCACAACGTGAAAACCAAAATAAAAACTTGACAAAAACCTCAGGGTCTTTTATGACTTTCCCCCTAATTTTTTTCTACTTTTTTATGACACTTTCTAAGTGTGTAATTTTAATGGGTAATTAGTGAATCACCTAATTTATCCTTAACCAATCAAAGTATCACCCTAGTTCTCATTCTCCCCAGATTACCAACAAAGGAAAAAAAAAAGAGAATGTTTATTTTCTCTCTAGCCAAGCTACCTAAGGTTCATCAAGTTGCTAAGGAATTCAAGCTTCTTCTTAATTTTTCTTCAAGAGACTTCATGTTTTCTACGTTCCAGATATGTGGGATCATCAATAAGGGCTTCCTTTCTCCCTTATGCCCAAAAACCTATTTGGATTTTCGCATTAAAGTATTGATTTTTCTCTCAAGAATTTTCCATTATTGTACATTATATTTTTGGGTTATTACTTATAATTATGGTCAAGTTTTGGTGCATATAATCTTTCATGAAAGCATGATTTAATTGAACCATTATTTAGTCAGTTTTACAAGGAATTTGAAAGTGTAATGAAATATTTGCAAAGGCCTTTGATCAATTATTGAATACGTTATTTTATTGAGTCATTAATATTGATATTTTAAAAGTTTGACTTGATGATTATTTAAGGATAAGAATAATTCCTTGACATGGAAACTTTTTGAGAAATTTGATATGAATATTTCTCATTGAGTCTTGGACATGAGAATTATCGCCCATTGAGGCTCGATATGTGAATATTGAGCAATGTTTTCAAGGATATTGATTAGAATTGGTTTTGGAGCAGTATATTTGGGAGTAGTATTAGCATCGAGTGACTAAGTCCCAAACTTTGTTAGAAGCATAGGATTGATATATTATAACGGCTAAATTTACCTGCCTATCATGGTAATTGCTAGTTAGATCCACTAGGCACAGTGTAAGATACTAGCTCATGGCAGGGCGATATATCCCTCTCAACAAGGGTATGTTGGATTCTACATTATGCTCATATAGTCTTATATGTTAGTTATAAAACCTCCCACGCTAATATTTAAACTTGATATATTTTATTGAGTCATTTACTACATTAATTTCAGTATTGACATTTCCATGGATTTAGACAAGGATTTACTGGTATTATTACTATTCATGTATTGCATAGACATTCATGAGTCAGTCACTATATCCTCACTTAATTACTTTGAGTATTTTGCATTTACGTGTTATTTCATACCTTTCCTACCTACATAGTAACTCCAGTACTCACTGCTATTTTGTGCAAGATAGCATTTATCCATGTAGGTTCAGGTGACCTTCCATCCGCTCTTGGTTACTAAGCTTAACTTCCGATTTGAGACAATGGTGACTTCCCATGTTCCAAGAACCGGATTTATCTTTTGAGTTGTTTTTTTCCTAGATACCGATATTATACTTAATACTATTTTTGATTTGTCTTAATTTCACTCCAAGGTTAGCTTGGAACTTGTCCATAACAACCTAGATCTATCATTACTGAGTGGCTTTTAGATAGATGTGTTAGAATTAATATCTAGTTATCCATTATTTTGTTATTCTCTTTTATTAACTTAGTAATATGGTCCGACTATAGCTACTTTATTAATATAACTTAGTTATGATTTCGCTTACGAGTGTATATTAGAGAATGATTTTTCCAGGAGGGTTCGTCTTAAACTATTGGGGCAACCCAATAGTGGAGGATGGCCTGGGATGCTTAGTGGGTGAGTCTGGGGAATTACATCTATCAAAAACTTATTATAAATGACACAAAATCTTTAATCCTTAACTTCCTAACCTTAATTTTCTCCTCCAAAAGAGACCGAGTTTCCACACAAGAAAGAATCTTACCACGGATCTAAAATATTCAGTCTCAAAAACATATTGGTAAAAGTCTAAATGTGTATAGCCAAAGGTAATTTATGCACTATAAAACATATAAGGCTACCTGTTCCCACTACCTTCATACGGAAGGAAATCACCACTATATTGGCCTAGCGCAAATGATACAAATGGTTATGCCATAATCCTTCTACATCTCCAACCATCTAATTGCCTCAAATTCAAATCCCTTTACTGAATGTATACTAAACACTGCAATGATTAGTGAACACCTTGTAATGCAATACAAATAATTCCTTTACAACTTCAAGATGAACACTACCACCGCCAACTCAAAATCATAACTAAATGCTTTCTGATTATTTTTCAACTACCCTTTCTATATTATCACACCACCAAAGCTAACTCTCGTAGAATTATAATACATGATAAAACATTTACCCTTTACATGTAACATTAAAAAGGGTAAAGAAGTCAACAAGGCCTTAAGAATTAGAAATATCTCCGCACACTCATTTCACCATTAGAGAAACACATTCTTCTAAGTTAATCTAGTAAATGAATTTGCAATGGAGGAGAAACTTCTAGAAAAGCTATCCATAATAACTATTTACCACAACAAGACTCCTAATCTTTGTTGGTAATATAAGACTTGACCTATCTCGAACCGCCTCTACCCTAGATTAATTGACCATAAAATCCTCCTTGGATAATATATTCCCCAAGAATGACATAAAACCATGACAAAACTCACACTTTGAACTTCACATACAACTTCTTATTCCTCAAGAACTACAATCCTCAAATATTAAACATGATCTACTTCATCATAGAATATACAAAGATATCACTAATGATCACAATAACAAATGAATATAGATAACAAAACACATCATTCATCAACTTTTTGAATGTCACTGAGGCATTAGCCAACAGAATTAAAATAAAAAAGAACTCACAGTAACAATACTAAGTCTTGAAAGACTTCTTAGGGATATCTAACACCTAATCATCAACCGATGGCACCCCAAACTCAAGGCAATCTTTGAAAACAATGAATTATTCTAAAACTTATCAAACAACTCCTCAATGCATGGGAGAAAATAGTTAATTGTTTATGGTCACCTTGTTCAACTATTTATAATATATATACATATGCATAGACCCCTTCTTTTTCTTCAAAAACAATATCGGAGTACCCCACAGAGATATACTAGTATTTGTGAAACCTTTCTTAAAATATTATGTAACTTCTTCGTAACTCTGTCAACTCTTTCAGATACATCCTATAAGGAGGAATGTAAATGTTCTTAGTGCCTGGCTCTCAATTAATGATAAAGTCGATATCCCTATCTGAAGGAACACTTGTAAGATTTGTAAGAAACACATCTACATACTTTCTTTTAACAAGTACTAACTCTAAGGAGGGAGTGTAAGCACTAATATAAACCAAAATGGCCGAATATGAAATATTCCCTTCTTAACCACCCTTTTAACTTAACCATGCTAGGATACAAAGAAAATATCCTTCAAATATGACCTTGCAACACCCAACGTAACCAAATTAATAGCCATGTCATTTCAATCCAAGAAAACATTAAAAGAAAAATCCAATCCATAACTAGAATCATGTAAAAATCAAACATGTCAAGGATAATCAGATGTAGTCATATGTCATACTTAAAAAATAACACAACATAAGACTAGTACATCTGATCCACCACTAAAGAAACGCCCGCTTGAGTAGACACATCAATAGGCATAGTAGGAGAATAACATAACATATTAATATTTGAATAAAAATATGCAGGCACATAAGAGAATGCAAAACCAGGATCAAATAATACTGCAGCAGCTCGATGGCATACTGGAACAATACCTATAATTACTACCATAGAGGCCTCTACTTCAGGTGTATATATGAATGTGTAAATCTGAGCTTTAACACTATCTCATTAGGTTACTCCCCTATAAACTCCCGTACCCGTCTCTAGTGTACCCGTACTAGTTTTTAAATATAAAACCTTTAATCAGAGGTACCATTATGCTTTTTGTAACATATGAAATTAGTTGTGGACCACTCTATCTAGAATATGGGAAATCTCTACACAAGTATTGGGGATCACCACAAGTGAAACAATACCTAGGAGCCATTTCCTATTAAAACAAGCCTGAAGAACCTGAATGGATACCATGCCCATGGTAAGTCTTTTATGGAATGAAAGAATATCTTGGTGAACATCAACCCTTGGATACATGGATAATTGTATGAACTTTCCTATTAAGTTGAGGATAGAATGCCTTCTAAAAGGAGCCTCTACCTCCTGATAAAGTATCATTATATTGACTAAATTTTTGGGGATCTCTTTTTCTTTAAGTCCCCCAAAGCATAAGATTCATCTACTTAGTTGCCTAAATAATATCTTGAAAGTATCCCCGGATTGGGCTTCCTAAAGAACTGCCAAATAAATAGGGAAAATTAGGCCACTCATAAATCTATGAATATTTTCACTCTTGTTATGTATAATCACCAACAAATATAGAGTCAAGACATTCAATCCATCACTAGTCAAGTTCTATTTGATGTCTATACTCCTCCCTCAAACTAATAGAAACAAATCTATTAAGGAAAGTATGAGCAAACATATATCAAGCTATAGGAATAGATCCTGTGGGGTTTCGAATCATTTTATATGCACCACATTACATAGAGAGGCCTTATATTTGCAACGATATATAGTCCATACTACGAGTCAAAACTAATGCCATGCTCTGAAGCTTCTCATGGAAATCTAGAAGATATATATATCCTTATAAATTCTACTTTGAAATTGTGTGGATCTATCTTTCATAATCTTTCATACCTATGTTGACCCTTATATTCAATAACTGTCATGTCCATACATGTGGCTCCCACACAGATAAAAGGCATACTATCATATATATATATATGCAACTGATGGCTGACCCATTAGGTCTTGAAATACTAGAATAGGTCGTTGCTCTGGGGTTTGAGCTTCGACTCTAGTCTGTGAACCTTAAGGATTATCATGTATACCATCACTTAAATCCAAAACCTTTGACACAACGAATACTTAAATTAAGGTATCCTTAATTACTAGAGAAGGAACAAATCTAGGTGTAGCCTAAACTAACTCCACCTTCTTAGGTTGGATCTGATGACCATAAACCTCCTATTTTGGATTTGGAGACTCTTTCTTAATAGGATCTAGATTAGCATGTGCTCTACTTATATCATGGCATCTATGATTTGATCTACCTCATATTTGATCCTCAACATGAGCAACATATTTGGGTACTGGGATGTGTACATTAACTCTATCAATTGCAGCAACTATTCTCAACATCTAAGAGAGAACAAATAAAATATCTTAAACCAACTACAAACAATCACAAAGAATAAGAATGAATGAAGAACATATGTTTCTTAATAGTCCCATAGCCTCTAAAAGATAAGTAATTATAGTTTTTATATCGGTCTATAAGACTCGAGTCGAATCGACTTGTAGTCATAAGATCAATGAACATATGGCTATGGTACTAACTTATCACAACCTAAATTTTTTTTAATGGAAACTATAAAAAAAACTATGATAGGTAATCCAACCCTAAATAAATAAACCCAAATAAAAAAAAACTAAATATATTAATTGAGAAATAGAGAAACACATAATAAATACAACATGAAAATCCCAAATTTTGGCTTTCACTACTATAAGCCTCTAAATTAAGAATACAACACAAATATTGAAAAGCCTAAAACAATGTGACACAAAGATATAAAAGGATAGTCTAAAAGCACTATTAATCAGACAACAAACTACCTCCATAAATTGTAATGACTCTCCTAATTATTTTTTCAGTTGTATTAAATTTAGCCATTTTATCTTATTTAATTTTGTTTGTTACGTTAGCATACCAATTTATGTTGAAGAATTTTTATTTTAAGAAGTAAGTATTGTTAGAAATAATTTTCTATTAATTTTGGTATATTTAAATTATTTAATTATGTTTTATATTAATTTATACGATACCCTGTTATTTAAAAACCAGGGGAATAAAGATTCCCCCTTAAATTGTTGTACCACATCGCTACAGGATTCCTTTCTTCTCTTCTTTTTACCTTTAAAAAGGTGTGGTTGCTAATTGTTTAAGTAAGCAAGCAAATTTCAGTACTTTTGTTTCTTTTTATTTTAAAAGGAAATCGAAGCAGAGAACTCCGTTTTCTTTCTGCATCGTAAATTTAGCAAGTGGATTTTTAGCGGTTTCTCTCCGTGAAAGTTTGGTATCTTGGTTCCTCGTCCGTTTCTAGCCGATAATGCCTCATTCTTACTATAGTTTTAATGTTTTTCTATAGTAAATAAATGTTTAGGGGCTCATATCTTTAATTCCATTCGCGAAATTGAGCCCAAATTTGTTCCACACGATCCCCACGTCGTGCTCTTCAATTTGATATAATTATTTCCTGATTTTGAACCGTTAGGGTTTTGGATCCGGTTTTTAGCCGAGACTTTGACCCTGCTATTTATATAGAAATATGGGTCTTGTTTTACTCGTCTTGACTCGTTGATTATATTTTTGATAGTTTCACTCATATTTGGAATTGGTGCGGAAATTTTTGGTTCATTGGAAGCGTTCAGTATTTTCTTCGGCAGCCAGGTAGGCTAGGTTTATTGCACTACTGACTGAATGTGATATAACATTTGCATTGGTAAATTGCCAGCTCGGGGCTGGGATATTAGTCTGGAGCCCCGTTATTATTACATTTTGGCTTATAGCCGTTTTGCTGTCTTTACTTTTCAGTAATCAACCTTGGGACTACGTGAGCCCACCTGCCTATTTCACGCCGACTCTGGACCTTAGTAAGGTTGGGGAGGGGATTATACTAGTGAGTAGGTTGCAGGAATTAGGCTTGTCTACAGGTGAGGTGTAGATGCCATCACTTCCCAAATTTTTGGGTCGTGACACTATAAGAACAGAAGTTCTCCTTTGATTCTAAGAAAGATGTTAGTTTTTGGGGTCTGTAAATATTGCAAAAGGCCAGGACATGTCATTGAGAACTGTCACAGGTTACACTGGTTCCCACCTGGGTTTATGTTTACTAAAAATAAAAGGTTTTCAAATAACTCTACCTCTTGTATCTAAGGCAATGAACCAGCAGGAACTCCTTCAACCTCCTTTACAAAATTAGCAGAATTACCTTCCTTTAAATTCAACAAGAATTTCCATTCTCATGGTTTCAGTAAAGAACAAAATGGACATCTGGTGCATCTTTTACATAGTGCTCACTTTTACATGGATTTCACACTGATCTATCTACCAGTGAGACTACTGGTTTTGCCAACTTTGCAGGTTTCTGATGGTTATACTGTGTGTGAATCTTCACAGTTGAATACAAATCACATGACACCTCACAAACACCTACTTCAGAATTTAAAACCTCTTCCTCTCCTTTTTCTGATTACTTTATCAAATAGCTACAAGGTTAAAGTAATTTCTATTAGTTTTTTACATTTTAGACATAATATTTTGCTTCATGATGTTCTACCTGTTCCTGCATTCTATTTCAGTCTTTCAACTTCTTAAACAACTTCATTTCTTTGAAACATTCTCATTAGTTGTTGCTTATTTACAGGGTCCTTCTATGAAGAGGCCATTAGAGATTAGTAGGCCACTACTACTATTCTGACGGAACTGCCTCTAATTCCTTATTTGTTTTACCTTCATTTTCTGGCTGCAGTTCTTCTATTGTAAATATTAGTTGTTTTAGTTCTCATATTTTCTCTGACATATATTTTTTCCCTACTTGCCATAATTCCTCTTGTAATGCTATAAGTATGAATCAAAAGGATTTGATTTGGCATCAAATATGTGGTCATATGCCTTGTCACAAAATGTAATCTATCTCTTATATTGAATCACGAATTTCTGCAGAACAGTCTTTTGACTGCATTGGGTGTTTAATGGCTGGGCTACAAAGATTGCCTTTTTCCACTAGTCAAATCCGCTCCACTGCACCTTTTCAACTAGTGCATTTTGATGTGTGATGCTCTTATTATACCAACACATACAATGATTTCAAATACTTCATTACTTTAGTTGATGATTTTACTAGAACAACTTGGACACATCTTTTATGTATTAACGAAAATGTTCTTTCAGTAATAAAAAAATTGTGTTTAGGATTAAAACTCAATTCAATGTCATCCAAGCCTTTAGGTCTGATAATGCTTTTAAGTTGGCAAGTAGTCTTGAAGCTTCTCAATTTTTCTCTAAAAATGGTACACTTCATCAAACAACCATCCCTCACATCCCTCACAGTCTCACACACCTCAACAGAATGGTGTGGTTAAAAGAAAACACAAACACTTGTTGGAAACTGCTAGAGCTCTCATCTTTCAGTCTAAGCTACCTACCAAATATTGGGTTGAGTGCATTTTGACAACTTACATTGAACAGACTTTCCTCTTCAGTTTTACAAAATTGTTCTCCTTATGAAAAGTTGCATGGTACTCCACCTCATTATCAGCATCTCAAATCCTTTGGTTGTTTATGTTATGCCACTACTCCTAAATCAGGTAGGGATAAATTTCAGCCAAGAGCTATTCCTTGTGTCTTTTTAGGGTACCCTTGTGGCAAGAAGGGTAATAAATTCCTCACCTTGTCAAATCATTCCCTTATTTTATCTAAAGATGTTCATATTCATGAACATATCTTTCCTTACTCCACCTCCTCTTCCATTCCTCTTATTTTTCCTCCTTCTAAGTTCATTCTTGATGATCATCCTTTTTCATTCACTTTTGTTCCTTCTCAAGTAGTTTCTTCTCCTCTTCCATCTTCTGACCCTTCCATTCAACTTTCCTTTCCTTCCATTAACACTCAGCCTTCTCCACCTTCTAGGCCTATTCGATCTTCTTCCAGAACTTTTATACCTCCGTCGTTCATTTCTGACTACATTTGCTCCAATATTAACCACTCTAACACCATTTCTTCATCCAAAGTGTTTACTGATGGGGTCCATGTGGTTGAACCTCATTCCTATCAACATGCTGCAGCTCATCCTGCATGGCATGCTGCAATGCTATAAGAATTTCAAGCCTTAGAGGCTAACCAGATATGGGATCTTGTGCCCTTCCTCCTCATAAAAAAACTCATTTCCTATAAATGGGTTTACAAAGTGAAACACAAATCTAATGGCTCTGTGGAGAGATTTAAAGCTTGATTGGTTATTAGGGGTGATGCTCAAATTGAAGGCATTGATTATACTAAGACCTTTTCTCTCGTGGTGAAGTTTACCACCATCAAGTGCTTTCTATCTCTTGCTGCTAAGTATAAATAAACTGTCTACCAGTTAGATGTGAATAACGCCATCTTACTTGGGGATCTCCACGATGAAGTTTATATGAAAGTCCCACCTGGCATGCTCATTACTCCTTCTTCATCTTCTAGTTCTCCTATTTTCTGCAAGCTCAAGAAGTCCCTTTGTGGGCTTAAGCAGGCTTCTATACAGTGGTTTTTTTAGCTGTTTGAAGCTCTGCTCTCTCAGGGTTATGCTTCTAACAAAAATGACTATTCTTTGTTCTCCAAAAGGTCAGGGTCTTCATTCTCTGTGATTGTAGTCTATGTGGATGACATACTTGTGGGGATTGATGTTCTGAATTGGACTTTTTAAAATCATTCTTGGATGCCCAATTCAGGATCAAAGACATGTGGTCTATTCATTATTTTTTGGGGCTTGAGGTTACCAAACATTCTCAAGGGTTTCTTATGACTCAAAAGAAGTTTACTACTGATTTACTAGCTGAGTTTCATTGTGACCATCTTACCCCACTTGTCTCTCCACTGGACCCTTCTGTTAAGTTGTTGCCTGATATGGGTGAGCCCCTTACCGATCCTAGCATATTTAGATGCCTTGTTGGGAAACTCAACTTTCTCCAACACCAGCCTGATATTGCCTTTTCAGTGCAACACCTAAGTCAGTTTTTGCAATCTCCTCAGGTCCCTCACATGCTGGCTGGTTTGCATGCCTTACGATACCTCCTCAATGCATCTTGGTATTTTATTATCCGACAGATTTTTCTTTAGCTGCTTAATCCAATTCTGATTAGGGTATAGGGTTCTGACACTTAAAAACATACATTTATTTTAAAAACAATCGTGAAAATCACAAATTCACAATGCTTTATATTTGCATCTCTATGGCTCAACATAACCCTACGAAGGCTTCTCATAGAAATATAAAATGATATGTGGTGATAAAAGTTATAGATGATGAAAAATAATCACACAAGATAAAGTACTGTTAACACAAGTAGAGAATATAATAAGACTAATTAAAATTGTCTAAGATATGGTTCTGATCATATCTTAACCTTTACTATGTATTATATAATATTAATTTATTAATTATATTTGAATGTGGTTCCAAATATACTTGTATTTGGATGTAACACCACATCATGTTAAAAAAATTGAAGGACAATATATAGACAAATCATGTACAACTAAGTGGTCGTCAAATATGATCTCTCAACACTAAAAACAGTATACTTGAAATGAAGGGTCTATATAAAATGATATACATTAATTGATCAATGAAATGTTGGTTCACTTTCCTTGTGGAGCTCTTTTGTTTTCTCCTCAAATTTGTATGATAACAAATTTTGTAGATAAATCAGGAGACGACAAGGAAAAACTATAAAATTCTTATGATATGATACATATATGTGAATAATAATATGAAAAATATTCTAAAACTATTGAGAGTAGAAATCGCGTCCTAAACAAACCTCTTTAGTGACTACATTATAGATACCATTGTGTTGTGGTATGAAAGAAGGATCTTCAACTCATAAATTTATATAACTCAGTGAATAATTAGCATCAAAGAATTAATAATTAATGAAACTTCATTCACTAGCCGTTTGGGTGTGCATCTTTAGTATAAGGTTAGAAAAATAATATTCATGTTCACAACACAGGGATACAGTTTTCCTATTAGCCAAATTAAGGAACTTTCCTTCGAACCTAACATTTTCTTTTCAAATTAAATAAATAATGTAACTTCATTTTTCACAAGACAGATGGGTCCAAGCGCCAGATCAGGTAGTGTTTTTTGGTTCTCCATTAGTATATAGGGTGCTTCTATGTGGTGTACTGGCCTGGCCAGCCAGCATCTTTATGGGTAACAGAGATTCACTGTCTCTCATCCCAGAAAGGGAAAAAATTTCAGAAGCTTACTTAATTCCTATAGTAATTCTATTGCCAATTTCATAATATTAAATACCTTGCCTTTTGCTTTCTTTTCAAGAACAATTAATCATTTGGAGATAGATTCCTTCATTCTTAATTAACGATTTGGGTTCATATCTTAGCAATTAGAAAAAATTTGATATGAAGATGTTATTCCTAGAAAAAATTATACTCAATACGAATTTAAATGCGTTTGAATTACAACTGCTGTATTGTACAACAATTAGCAAGGGATATTTAGTTCCAAAATTGACATAGTTTTGAGATGTAGAGTCTATATTGAATCACTATACTTAGTTTTGTTTTCAAATGCTTTTTATGAAATCCAGAAAAAGGAAAATTAACATAAACATTTCCCTTTTCTTAGTTTACTTTTGGCACCACCAGAACACTTGGTTAGGTTTCTCACCTAAGCTAAATTTTGATGGAAGTAGATTCATTAATTACTTAAATAGTGTTTTGATGGAAAAAGGCTTGTTAATTGGTGGCAATAAAATCCAGTCATGAGATACTGTCGACTTTGTGTTTCCGCTAGTTTATTTTATTAATTAAAAAACATTCAAATATTCTACCTGCTTCCTCACAGATTATTTGCTAATTGATCTAACCTACAACACTATTTAATCTTGTTGAGTAAAAACTCTTTATCCTTTGTCTCCCTCAGATTTGTTTATATGGTGACATAAAATTCAAGAAATAAAAAATATTTAAAATATCTTTTATTTTTATAGTCTTAGTTGGGAAAAGGAGAAATTAACATTCTTTTTAAAACTTACAAAAATAAATAAAGCAAACAACTTAAAATGAAAGAGAGCATTTTAAAACATATTTACAGACATTAACTTTATTAAATTCGTTGTTGGTAAGTATAGTTTTATGTAGTACAGATATCGGACAATATTAGGCGATTTTTATATTCTTGGTCATAAAATAAATATTTTCAATCATTTTTCAACTTGAACCCACGGTTTATAGATTTTTTTTGAGCAAATTGTAAATTCTATTAAAAAATATTAAATTATCGTTTAAAATTTGTAAGTTATTATAAATAATAGACGACAATTGAACGTAGTCTTGCCCATCTCATTCTTGTTTTTTTTTTTCATCCACAATTCATGCCCATTTAAACTCCAGTTTCCCCATGATTTTAGCTAGAGATAATATAATGAGACAGAGATCATAAAATTTTTCACACCCACACAAAAAATACAAGCAATATGTCATGAACATTATTGTTGGGCAATTAAAAATCATGAGAGGTACGTAGTATATAATTAAAGAAAATAAAAGACTTGTCATTTGGAGACACAGGTTGAATTGTCCCCGTGCACCACCAATGCATTCAATAGGGACTACTCCCTATTACCCTCCAGAAATGAAAAAGAACCACGTACGTACCATGCATTTATCCGTAAGTCCATATTAATATTATTAATTAATTACTTTATTTTATTTTGTTTGATATAATTTGACTTGGTGCAGAACATAACAAAGAAAGAATGACTTTTGAAATTTGTGATTGAAAATAACTCGTAGATGTTTATGTGGCTATAAATTATTTGACTAAAAATAAAATATGTATTTTAAAATTATATTATTACTAAATATAAAAACGTATTTTTTTTACTGAATAAAAAGAGAAGTGTATGTGAAATTCAGAAAATTAATTGGAATTGTAAGATTAAATTTGATAAAGAGAATACTACAGTAATAATAGTACTATGAATTCTAAAATTGATAAAATAAATCCAAAGTTTATGAACGTGAAATTATTTGGAGATGTAAAAGAGTGTGTGGGGTGGGGTATTGTCCTTGAAGGTTGAAGATTAGGTATTTTTCAATCACCACACGTGGGTTGTAGGACCTAATGTTTATAAAAAAAAAAAATTATATAAAAAGAAGAGAATCACTTCACTTTGATATTTTTCTCCTTCAATTTGGTTTTCCTTTTTCTACTACTAGCTATTTCCTTTCCTTCTTTATCTTGTCTTGTCCAGACTCTTTCTTTTTTCTTGCTTTTATTTGAGGTAACCAAGTATATATGACTACTAGCCGTATCATGTCATCACGAGTGAAGATCGAACCAAGATCTTTCCCTTAAACCTATCAATGGCCGGTCCGGTCCGGCTTAAAAAAATATTGGTCCAGCCAGTTTTCGATCCCAAATAGGCTTGATTCGGATCGGCCCATGTAAATAGTGTACGGTCCGACCCGCTATAAACAGTAATTTTGTTTTTAAAAAAAAAATTAAACACTTTCGATTCATAGAAATATATATTTATATAGTTTAAAGTTAATACGCGTATACAAGATTATTAATAATATTTACATATATACTATCTACTAACGATATATACTTAAATCTACTAACGATATATATATATATATATATACTAACAATAAACACAAAATATATTAGACGATATAACATATACTAAAGATATTATATATATTATATACAAAAGATATATATACATACTAAGAATATATGTACTATATATACAAA
>JBDJHY010000049.1:12123154-12139160 GCA_039654485.1 Withania somnifera | reverse complement strand
TGACCCATGGCACTGCAGAACCATGTATATATATAATTTAGGTCCCACCAGGGCGTGAAGAACAACCACAGAAGATCTATATCAGTATACTTACCCTTTCTCCCCCGGTATACCTCTCCACCCAGGCTACACTGCACCGGGGGTGTCGACGTAGCGACTTGGGTCAGAGAGTCTGTGGAGGGAACCAATCTCGTGTACTCTTTACAAATGTCAAGTGATGGCATAATTATCAGGCAGGAATACCGAATCCCGACCTGAGCCCGTAAATATGTGTCACGACCCATAACCTTGCTCTATCAAGTATCACGCCACATCAGAAGAAAGTAATAATCACAGTATTACTAGAATAACAAAACATACACATCAAAAGCAGATAAGCAGCCTACCTAGGATCTGTCTCTAGGCCACCAAACATCAATTCCAGGGATGACTAGTAAGCCCTAATCACTAGTATAACTCCCTCCCCAACCTCACTATGGTCCAGAGTCGGCGTGGAACACGCAGGTGGGCTCACGTAGTCCCAAGATTGAGTACCAAACAGTAAAGCCAGCAAAACGGCTATAAGCCAAAGTGTAATAATAACGGGGCTCTAGACTAATACCCCAATCCCGAGCTGGCAATTTACCAATGCAAGTGTTATACCACATTGAGTCAATAATGCAATAAACCTAGCCTACTTGGCTGCCGAAGGAACAATTCTGAAGCGCAAAAAACAATTCTGAAGCGCGCCCAATAAGCCAAAATCTCCGTACAAATTCCAAATATGTGTGAACTGCCTACTGTTCTTTTATATATCTCAGAGTAGTGTTGAGTAGTCCAGTTAACATTGGAGTATAGTGGACAACTATGATGCACATTATTACCCTCATAAACCCATCGTTCCAGAACAATGTAAACCCAAATAGTTTGAACATTCGACATTCTAATAGAGGTTGAAAATATCTAGAGATGAGTATGAGAGTAGATTAAGCAAGGTTCTTTTAATATAGGATATGGATGAATTTTAGCTCATCGAAGGTCTACTTTAAGTATACTTCAGACGAGCTTTTAAGCAAAAAATTTGATGAGAAGTACCATATAGCGCACTAAATTTGGCCACTCTACTACTTAGGTCAAATCAAGTACAAGAATCTTCCCTAGTTTTATTGGTTTAATTAGGGCTCTATACTGGTTCATACGTTTAATTAATAATATAGCACACTAATTTAGTGTATTAATGGTAGAAAGAGCAAATGGACTGGTATAGCACGGCGGTAGTTTCATACATTAATGGGAAAAAATGAAAACTTAATTCTCAGCCATTACCTTGATTCATTTGATCATTTTTCACGTCATTTAGGTTCCAGACTCTGAAATAAAAGATTCAAAGTCCCCTTTTAATTTAAAAACCTTGTAATTTGTCAGTCGTACGCCCTGAACGTGCTGTTCTCAATTTCGTTAAGGGGACTTCGTTATACAGAAACTTGACAAGGGTTCTCAATTCTTTGGCCTTACAGAATGCGTACAATAGCAGCGCTACTCAGCCCTGTACGTTTCTCTGAAGGCTAAAAACCCACCCTCACTATTCATAATCCTTAAGTTATGATTATCATCAATATACATTTTTCATTTGTTAATGGACTTCTTTAATAATGTTAATGCAGTATCTATGGAGGAGAACGCCTTTAAATTTACTACCCCGACGTTTTTCTACTTCCAGCACTAGGAGAGGTAACAAATATATCTAGCCTGATTTATTCCATAAATTGGAATCTTGTTGCTATGTCTTTCCCAATTTATGTGTACCTTTTTTTTTTAGTCCATTAAAAAATAATGTCACTTTTTTATAATTTGGACCAAAATTTCAAAAGTCTTTTTTTTTTTTTCTAACTTTGTGTCAAGTCAAACAATATAACATAAATTGAGGCAGCGGGACTTCTTCTTTGGTATTTCTCTAGCGTTATTAATGGGGCGGAGGGAGTACTTCTTTAGTATTTCTCTAGCTGTTATTAGTCTTATTTTCTTTTTTTGGTTTCAATTTGTACAATGATTTTTTTAGGAAACTTGCTATTCCCTCTTGTGGGTTCATACCACTGGAATGCTTTGAGATTTATTTTGTGTGATTTTCTAGATGAACAGTCAATAGAACAAGAAGCTGAAAGAAAAGTAGGGTGACTCTTAAAGTTGATTTTTGCGGGCAGTGCAACAGTTATTGGCTATCAAACTTTCTCATACATGGGTAAGGTTTCATTTCTGTTGTTACAAGAATCAATTACACCATATTCGAATTCCCGCCTTGTCTGATTTGTTGTTGGCATATTAATGTCTTTTTAAATAGGAGACAATCTGATGCAGCAGTCTGTCTCACTTCTAGAAGTCATGGATCCCTTATTCAAAAGAATGGATGCATCCAGATTAGCTCGTTTTGCTATAGATGGTAAGGTTGGGTCACAGTACTTGGAAATTGAGAAGTTATTGTATACACAGTTCTCTAATAGGTTCAAGTATATGATGGAAATTTGGTGCACAATATCAGGAATTTGATGTTATTTGTAATGTGTGCAGATATGTCTTTGATGTTATTAGCGTTAAGGAGCTATCGCTTATGTATTAAGGCTAGTGGAAAGATATAGCAGCAAAGAAAAACTATAATTGGTATCTGAAATTACAATTCTGTGAGTAATGAATTCAATGAACCTAAGTTGATCACCTTTGTGTTGTTAGGAGCTCATTTAGATTTAACTGATAAGGTAACCTCCTCGCATCCTCTTTTATAATAAACAATCTTCATGATGTATAACTATATGCGGGCTGAGTCTCTTGCATCTGGACGTTTTCCCAATTCTTTGTGATTTATTTACTGTATAACCTCCCTTTGAAACTTAAAGCTAATGGAACTCTGTACTAATTAAGTGTACAAAATAAGGAACTATGTTTCATTGTCCCAATATAAGATGAGACTACTCTAGTACCTAAGATTTTGGTATCCTAGATAACCCGTATTTGATTGCTGTTCCTTTTCCTGGTACTATGACGAGTCAGCTGTATTTTTAAATAGCATTTTTATGGTCTTTAAATATCTAAAACATTTATATAACTTAATAGGATCTGCATGCTGCTTTCTTTTCATATGATGTCTTGTACAAAACTGTAAAACAATAAGTGAGCGCAATAACTAACATGAGCTGCATATACATACTATAGAGTCATCTGAAAATATACAACATGACAACTGTACCATGTCTAGGAAGCATTTAAGGAATTTAAAATACTGTACATCTAACAACTGGTCGGAACAGTGCCCTAACAAACCCAACTAACAATCTGGACATATGACCAAAATTACTAGACACATACTGTCTCCGGATAGAGATGAAGCTCACCAAAATACCAGCTGAAGAAGGCAATAGAGCCTAACGTGTATGTCTGCCACACCGTGAATCGAATCCTGCATTTATAGAGAAGCAGCGCCCTTGAACATAGGGACGTCAGTACGTATACAACATATGAAACTGTAATCTCTGCACCAACCTTATTAGCTAATTATACGTCTTATAAGTTGTTCATTATAATACAGCAGCTAATGATTTGCCTAGGTGATGTCCCATGACTATTTCTGATACAAATGATCATGTCATGGCTTACCTAACACGATCCCGGTCAAGTCCAAGACATGTGTTGTCCAAATGCTTATCTCTATGATGCTATACATATAACTGTAGTCACGGTCTGATACACGATGAGCCCTCCTTGCGCTCACATACGAGGGTCTTATCCACTAGTATGTGTCATATCTTGGCTCGAGCCAGTGGAATCAGTGCATGAAATTTCAACCAACTTCAAATGTTAATGAAGCCACAAGGGCGGGTACGCCATAATCTTCGGGCTCACTGTGATGGTCTGGTGTCAATCTTGTGCACAGAATCACGTCACGTAGGTGTATCAACTAAAACTTACGAATACCCTCCCATCGTTAAGGGTAACTTTTATCATATAATGTTGTAAATGCCTATACAAGTAAATTAAGATGAAGATCGTTTAGCCATTCAATTAGAATCTCTATATAACACTTGATTTCCTTAAACATGATATATAGTTAGATTCTTACCAGTGAATCTTTTACCTGTACCTTTTTTGTTTCCGAGATGAAAGAAGGATAAAAATAGTGGAGATTGGTGGGGCTCAACAGCTTCTGAACATGCCAGAGATGATCGCACGAGGAAGGAAGCCTTGAATGCTCTTTTTGCAATATCAAAATCAGGTCAGCTCTCAAATTTATCTGCAAATTAAATCCATGAGGATTCTGTCTCGATCCTGCAAATCCAGCCTCCTCCCTCCGTAGGAGGCCTGCAGGTCATTTTTCGCCCCTGAATCAAGAAGGATGAAAATAGTGGAGATTGGTGGGGCTCAACAGCTTCTGAACATGTTAGAGTCTGCCAGAGATGATCGCACGAGGAAGGAAGCGTCGAATGCTCTTTTTGCAATATTAAAATACAGGGCTCAAATTATTTGCAAATTAAATCCATGAGGATTACCCCTCGATTCTGCAAATCCAGTCTCCTCCCTCCGTCCGAGGCCTGCAAGTCATTTTTCGCCCCTGAATCACTAGTATGTGGATGCATTTTTCCTGAAAAGTGCTGTTTATGTGTTATTTGGATGTAATTCTCTTTGCAGAGCATTGTTAGGCTATCAGGGAAGCCAAATATCACAAAGAGTTCCACATTTATGAGAATTTGAACTTTCTTTACATCAATCATTAGTTTCTGAAACACTGTATCAGTTACCTTTCTTCTACTGCACAACTTCTTTTGCAGTTCTTGAAGGCAAATGCAATATACTGTACATGCATGAACTAGCTCATGAGCTATACTTTATTACTATTTATTGACCATTTTTTATGTGCAGAATATCCTAGTCTCTTCTATGTGATTGTCAATCTTTTCAAGCAGAATTTTATATACCAAGAAGCTGCATTGAGAAATGTTGATTGATTGTTTCATCTTGGTAGTTATTCAAAGAGAAGTACAGGATTTTTACCAGCTTATCACTTCATTTTCCTGTCTTTTGGATAAACCTTTATACTCCCTCTGTTTCAATTTATTTGTAGAAAAGAATGCCTCTTTCCTAATTTAACTCTTTAGCCTCTTTCCTAATTTAACTCTTTAATTTTAACATCTCACATGACATGTTTAAGATCACAAGATTAAAAGGCGTTTTGGTACTTTGTATATATCTTTAGTTTAAAATCACATGATTCAAAAATCTTCTTTTACTTTTTTTAAAACTCCATTTCCAGTCAAGCTAAGACAAATAGAGGGAGTATAACACAATGAGTGAAGAATATTCGTGGATGGCTTCCTTTTTACATCATACCCCACCAGTTTGGTGCTATTTTCCTGAGTCTAGCCACAAAACTTTAATAGACTAAAATCATCTAGCTGTCCGAAAGTGTTACGCTACTTCACATTGTAAAGAAATGCTAATGGGAGGTGTCTGCTTACTGGTTAAACCTCTTGGTAGTTCTTCCACCTATTGACTAGGCCCAAGATTTCTGTGATTGAATAATCTCTGGGCATTTCCACAACAATACATCCTTCTGTGCTATAGACTAATTTATGCTTGATGTTTCCTTGTAAAAACTTCACCCTATATGGCTTTAATTATTCAGCCAAACTACTGAAAGACAAAAATCAGCTGGACAAAGAAGTCTCCTTTAATTTTGAGTACTTGGCAGGTCTTCCTTTATGAGTGAAGCTGTTAGGATAGTCAAATTAGGAGCCTTTTGTCAGAGAAACCTCTGATACTACTAGAAGCCCGGTCAATCTTGGTGTCAGTGCTTAAGAAATCAACCCAGGCTAAGGAAGTCTCATCTTAATCTTAAACAAGAAATTCTCAGCTTCTTGTGGCTTGTTACTTGAGGCAAAAAATGCTGTATGAATTGAGTCAGCTTTGCTTAATGTTTTACTTTAGATGTATGAAGATGTCTTAATTTATATGTATGGCTCTTGCTACCTTATCCTATTTTAGCTAATGAAACTAATAGAAAGATGAAGACCTATTGCCTGATGATAATAGGCATTTGGCCCAAAGATTTGAGGCTCAAATTTGAAGTCTAATTTGAAATATGCATTTGTTTATGAAATGTGAAGAAACCTCAACTTCAATTTGAAATAAGCGTTTGTTTATGAAATGCTTTAAAAAATAAGATTTCAAATTTCAAGTTCTGATTTTAGTTCTTGTAAAATTAAACACCTGGATAAGAGGGGATTGCTCAAGTGGTAAGCATCCTTCACATCCAACAAACAGGTGGGAGCTTTCAGGGTGGGGTAAAAAAAATTTCAACTTGATGTATAAGTTTATGTTTGCAAGAAAAAAAGACCAATTATTTAGTGCAAAAGTAATCATCCAACCTACTTTACTTTCAACGTTATCCAACGAATTTTTGAAGCTCGGAAAAGTAGATACAGAGCATTTAGACAAGGCATGGACCATTATGACTTTTGACATACAGGTGACCATTGCCATAGCTTGTGTAGCGTTGCATAATTTTTGTGCAAATACCAAACAAGTGATGAAATATTCACGGAATATAACATCATGATATGTTGCTAATGAGACTGACCAACGACCGGACAAAGTGAAAACGTTATTTCATTTTCTCGATCATTTGAATGAAAAATGTCTGCTCGATGTGAAGAGATTGTCAGTACCATGTGGGGGATTATATTAAATAGTAGTTACCTAAAAATCTTGTTCAAGTTTCCTTTTTATTGAGCTAAAGTTTGATGTATAAATGTTATAGTTTTTAGAAAGACCTTTTGGTAGCATATTGTACTTCGTTATGAATTGTGATTTGTTCATTTTGTAAAATTGCAAAAATTTGAAATTTTTTGATAGTCTTCACAAATTGTGCATTTTTATGTTCATAAGAATAAGTACAGTTTTTGAGATCTAAATTGCATTGTTTAAACAAAATTTCAACTTCAAATCAACCTGATTTCAAATCATGTCTAAACGCGCCCTAAATGTTACTAGGGCCTAGGGCTGATGTTTCCTGGCCAACAGCTTAGCTTGACACATTCCATTGGTGTCAGATGTTGCTATAATTTGCTGAGGCACTTGTTATCTGTGCTTGCATATCCACTTGAATGGGTGTAGTGTTTAGTGCTCATTCTTGTACTGCAGATGAGGCTGCTGTGGTTTTACATTGAGCCGGAGCCATATCAATCATCAAGTCCACCTTCGAGTCTGCTGAGGATGCTGAAGTTGGGAAATACAAGTCAAATTTGCTGAGTAGATTTCAAGATTTATCATATGATATTAGGTCTTGAGATTACTATTATCAGGTCTGAAGATTCCCGTCATTTTCTCAGAAGTTGGTCATAACGTCTTTATGTAGATGTTTATTGGATTGCTGACCTTTCAGAATTTTCTTTGCTGAAGAGAGTTAAGAGAATTCTTTTACCTTCTCAAAAGAAGGCAAGCTGAGAGAATCCTACTACCTTCTCAATAGAAAGAAAGTTGAGAGAATCCTTTCATAGTGGTTAGATGTGATTCGTGTTACATGTCCACTAGAAAGCCCCGTGGTTATGCTTCTTGTAGAGGACCATGTCGTTTTGTAGGCTATTTACTTTTTGTTATACTTCTTGTATACGACCAATTATGTCCTCCTGATTAGTATAATTTGTTTGCCTGATCAAAAGAAGAAAAATTAATCCATGGTTATGCCACGTGAACGCCCCCTTGTTAACTGGGATCTCAAAACATTGCTATGCTGTTGTAAATTCTTAAAAATAATCCGGATGCCCCATACAAAGTTTCCATTGGCACACAAGATCCTGTTGTTTTCCCTATGAATCTTCATGGTTGTGCGAGGAACAGACAAGCACTTAAGTTATGGCCATTTGGATTTCTTTAGTTATTGGTAAAATTTTGATTTGTATTTAAAACTTTATTCCAGCCCTTAATGACCTGAATTCAAGGCAACCATCTGTCATAATCAATCTATTTTAGAATATGCACTTTGCAAGAGTATGGTACACCTTTCTCTTATTGCCATTGTGCACTGATAATTTTAGAAAATTTGTGTGATCTTGAACACTGCTAGATTCAAATGGCTAGAATTCTATATCACTGCACATGAAACAATTCAAATGAGTTGTCTATAATCATGTTTTCTGGTGTTCGATCGCAGTGGCCCTCACACTACAGCCTATCTATTCAAAGCTGTACAGAGTAAGGTTTTGCTGCGAGAATCTATATAAGGATTAGGGACACCTAGAGAGACTGTTCTCTTAAAGGAATAAGAAACAACATCCAACTAAATTTCAATATTAGGAGAGTATAATTATTTTTTTCCCGGAACCACAACCTCTGTCCTTTGAAGGATGAGCACTCTATAGTAACTTGCTCACTGTACAATATCTTGCACACCATGCAGAAAATATAAACTGTGCTAGGCAAACTTCATGCAACGAACGGCTGAGTGACAGACGGAGGCTGAATATGATACCAGGTCTCCCACATGGAAGACTCACTTCCCAACCACTCAAACGTACTTAGCTTATAAGTTCAGAGTCACCTTTTTTTTAGTCATTTGGTTAAGTTGAAATAGGATCCCCACCATTCCCTTACATTCTCTCTTTATGACAACTTTTGCAATTTAAATAAGCGATACTCTCCGACTCAGGTGACTGAGAGTCCAACAATTTGAGTGATACTCTCCAACTCGTGTGACTGAGAGTCCAATAGTCTGCAGTCTCAGTGGTAATACTTTTTGCTTCCCTAATTATATTTTGGGAGTCAGATTATTATGAAAGAAAGAAAAAGAACACTTCCTGGCTTTGTTTCATACATCTGTAACGAGGCTCCTGTTCAAACTTCGTATCCTCTAACAACTCTTGGTCGTTTCTTGTTTCAATACTGCTAGTGGTATCAAGACAGGCAATCCAGTCCATAAGGCACACGATTTCTTTAAACAAAACCTTTTGAACGAAATAACACGGCAATTCTGCCAGGCAAAATGAAAAGGGAATAAGAAGCTGAACTATAAGAATTTGAGAAGTCAAAATTTTTGGACATTATTTTTTATAGACTTAAGACATGTAAAGAAACTGATTTTGAAAGTTTGCAATATATACATTTTTCATTGAAGATTATTTAATCCTCGTTCATTCAAACAGGAATCTGAAGAATCAATTAGCAGAAGACCTACATTCTCCTAGCCGTGACAAGATTTCCTCACAACTAGGCCGTTCATCTGGTTCTGCCCAGCAATCTACAACAAGAAAAGGAAAAAATATATGTAACGAGGAGATCACAATATAATAGAGTTTGTACTTACTATACACTAGTAATGCAAAAGAATCAGGTAACCTTTAAACGACGCTGAATAAAAATTTTTTAAACTATCAGTGTATATAAGAAAAATGCCAAGAAATATAACGGGTTCACAACGTAGAGTAAGATATTCTAATGAAAATTACCTGCAATTAGCTTTCCTAGAGGACCTTTAGGAATTTCTAGCCGTTTTCCATAATTAGCAACAGCATATACGACCTGAAATTTGTGAATTTCTACTAAAAGAAGATTCCACTTGAAGATGAAAGAAACTGTAGTTCTCGTCTGTTTCTTCCAGCAAAGCTGAAAAGAAAGATCATGAAGGAATTACCTGGATAGGTGGAACACCTTCCCATGGTCTTTTGAGTGTGTACAGTTCCCATATTATGACCCCAAGACTAAAAATGTCACATTTTTCAGTGAAAGGTTCATTACGGATAAGCTCTGGGGCCATCCATTCTGGTGTACCTGCTGAAGAAGTATCTTGCACGGGTATTGGAGTCAGTGATCGGGACAGCCCAAAATCACAGATCTTGACTTTGTAGTGTTTATTTACGAGGCAGTTTCCACTCTTTAGATCACGATGCACAATTTTCATCCTGTGTATACACATCAGCCCCCTAAATAATCACAGAGAAGCAGATGTTAAAGATAAGCATAGAACAGCGAGCGGATGCAGAACTATAGCACAATAGAAAAAATCTAGAGTCCTCCAAGCTACTAAATCCTAGTGATGATTTAAACTATACAAAGATCACATAAGAATACAATTTCAGTTATGCACTCCGACATTCAATTAACAAATACTTCTTTCCCCGATTATGTACTGGCTACGCTCCTTTTGATAGAGGAGACATGACAGTAAACTGACAAAACATAAGTCTAGAAACCTCCTATCTGTGTATCTCCTCTTTATGCTCAATGCCTATTGAATAGTCCTGTCTCTTCCATTCGATATAGACGTTTCACCTTATGTAAGTACCAACTCTAGTTATGATCAGCCAACTCTAGTTTTGATCTCACCAAAACCTATGTTACAAATATTCTTTGTTAAGACTTGGCATACCCGTGTCTAATAGATGAGATATGGCTATGGAGTTGATTCTGCAGAACATTAGAAGTTGGGAAAAAAAGCTGCACAATCATACCAAGGACTTCTAACTTGTATTTGGGACGTCCTGGTAAACGCGTCCATATAACATGATAACAGGTATGTCATGAACATTTATCAGATGTACCTTCAATCCATTATAAAGTCCACCTTCAATAATGGCTTTGTTATCAGTTTCCATTCCATCTCCTTTTATATTACAGATGTCACGAATTTATATAATCTTCACTACTTGAAATTTAACAACCGTTATTAGATTGATGAAGTTTTGACAGATTTTAAGCATATTTGTCCAAAGAAATATGGGAGTTTACTGCAGAAAATGGAAGTTTGATTTAGCAAAAAGTAGACAACAGGCTCGACAACTGGGATGACTCCAACACCATCGAAGGTCCTGTTGCTCATTTCTTCATTCAGCGCCACGAATTGGATCTACAACCTTATACTCAAGGGAGTATTTTATTAAATAAAACTATTGAGTAGAAAAATGATAACAGCATAAGTAGGTTCACTAAACATTCATTAGTAGAATGATTTACTCATGTACCCAGGGGATCTTGTATCAGCTATGAAGAAAAATCATGCAGTGGTTGACAATGGTGCATAGGTTCCCCAACCTAGCACAGTTTATGATTTTCACTTATTAAAAGAATAATATTTAGCTCCAAAGTGACTTCTTATTTTTATTTTATTGTGTCTAAGGATCTTAACAGGACTTCTTTACAACTTTTCAAAGAGCCAAATAAATTTCCAAAGAGTATCCGACTGAAGAAAGTTGATGGAATTTTGAAGTGTAATGGCATGTATCCGATTCCAGTTATATAGAGAGTAGCCTTTATCAGACAGAAGAAGGATTATGAAACGGAATCAGAGTAACTGAGTTTATGACGAAAATACCTGCATATATCACAAAGCATTTTCCATCTCCTTTGCCAGCTGAGGTTATTCTTCTGTCCACTTACATGGATCAGATGATATAGGGATCCCATCTCCATGAATTCAGTAACTACGGACAAACGAGGTGGAGTTGTGCAGGCACCGAGGAACAAAATAACTGAAAGGAAAAATGTGTTTGGCAAACAACTATAGAACAGTTCCTCCATCAAAAGTATATTCTTTGAATTCTGGTAACATAAGATAAAACTGAAATGTATTTCATATTTCCCGTAGAACCTCAGGGATCAAGTGCCTTCTACAGCTTAATAACATATTCAATAAAGTGGGTACAAGCAGTATACACACAAACATAGAATCAGGGAAGAGCAGAAAAATTACCATTTGGGTGGCGAATGCGGCTGCATAAAGGGAAAAAGAATAAAAGGTTAAGCTAGCTAAATAAGTAAGTCTGATTTGGTTTACACTTTATAGGATGTTACTGAGGTAAAAAGGACAAAATGATTTGTTTAGTACAACTTACCTCAGGATGGATATTTCATTGGCAAAATCTTCAATGTTCTCTTCAGTCAATTCCTGTTCTAGGAAAACTTTAACTGCAACCTCTGTTCCATTCCACATACCGCGAAAGACTTCTCCAAAAAAACCTTCAAATCATAACAATCAGTACCAAAGAGACATCTGCCAGTGTCCAATTGGATCAACCTCAGTTCATAAATAGGCATGACTATTCAGATGATACTCAGGTCTGTTCGTGACCCTAAATGACCAACGGTATGCCTAGATGAATTTTTCAAATTTGGAGATCTTTTACTTAATCATCTCTCTATAAGTGCATGATGAACAAAATAATCTTGGTGGATTACAGATTAGGTGTTCATCAATTGAAAAGTTACCTCAGATTAGGTGTTCATCAATTGAAAAGTTACCTCTTGCTACCAATGCTGGGATTGCATGATGATGGGGTTAGTTATATGATTGGAGAGTGATAAAATGAGTAACAATTATATGAAAAACAGTTAAATCATCTCCAGGACTGATTAAGAACTGATGATGTTATTCTGTAGAAATGGACATATAAAGTCCATTAACTAAGTATGAGTTCTGTAGAACAACTAGAAACTCATACTTAGTTAATGGACTGACATGTCCGTTTCTACCGAATAACATTCACAAATAAAGAATCGAGAATGCATGACGAGTTTACCTCTTGACTAAATGTTGTAAACAAGTATAGAAAGAAGAAAAACAGCAAAGCAAAGAAACTATGAAAGCGTTATCTTATGGAATTTCTATATATGGAACTTTGTGACACATCTTGTTCTTTGAAGCATTACTGTCAAGGACTTGGAGAATATGAAATCATCTTAACATGGACTTTTTTCACTTGCAAACTCAGAGCTGATAGATGCTCAACGGATCCAATAGAAAAGACAGTATGTTTCCAAAACTAGCTCAGTGGGCCCAAGAACGTTGTGACTTATATAAGAGTGAATCTTTAAGTAATCTTACCGAGAAGGGAATACAAAGCACCTACTCTATTGTTGGTTTCTTTGTCTCTGCCCTCTGTACAAAAATTTTGTATGTATCTATCTCTTTTTTTTTATATAACTGTGGTGTCTGGGCCAGCTTGCATGCACCTCGACTAATTCCACAGGATACCTCCTACCTCCCACCTCCCACCAGCAACAAGTATCAAATAACTCTGTCCATCAAGGCTAGAATCGATGTGAAGGAATCACTTTATCATGCCCAGTAGCCATTATCCATATCTTGCGCTAATATCCCTTACTAACTATGCTATGGGGTTCAGTTGGAAAAAGAAGGAGCTGTCGCTGGAGTTTTTGGATGTATTATGTCATCCTAAAGGTGAAAGAGGGTTGGAGTTAGTTAGGGGAACAGAAAATATTAATGACACATGCATTATGAAGAGAAGGTGGAGATTCACGATGCAACCATCGCTGTGGGCAGCTTTTCTCAGCGCTAAGTACTGTTCCAGACCCCAGCCAGCCAGTAAGAAATGGTCTTCAGGAAACTCTCAGGAATGGAAAGGTTTGATGCAGATTAAACTCAAGACTGAGAAGCACATGTTTTGGAAAAATAGTTCACGGAAACGGAGTTCTTGGTGGGACAATTGGACCCTTAAAAGGAAAACTAACTATCCAATGGCCAGGTTCTGGAAGATACGCTAACTAAGAGTCAAAGATTTCATGGAGCATGGTAGCTGGAATGCCAATAAGCTGGAGGAAATGGTACCTGAGTACCTGGTAAGTATAGCAGAGGTCCATTCCTTTTAAAATCTCCTTCTTAACATGGAGACTAATTAAAAGGAAATTAACTTTTTGATGATAATATTACTAAATTTGGAACTCAGATTGTGTTTAAATGCTCATGTTGCAATGACAACAATGTAAAACTTCAGACCACTTGCTCGTAGAAAATGGTGCTGCAGTTCACTTGAGGATTTTTTTTGGGGAAATACCATGAACATATAGCAACCAGCATCATATTAGGCCTATCAGAAATGTCTTGAGTAGTAGGTGGCAGCTTAAGACTCAGAATGTAGTCGACATATACTTATTACAGATTTTGCCAACTGCTATTTGTTAGGAGATATGGAGAAGTAGATGTGCGTGTAAGCATAGGGACAAAAAGAAATTTTCTGCTCCTAGCATGCAACAGCATATTATTTGCAACATTAAATCTGCACAAGGAAAAGCTTTCCCTAAGATAGAAACTCATATGAATTGGCCAAGAATCTATGAGATGGTTTGGATTCTGAAGCCAGTTCCTACACGGAAGTAGGTGCAGTGGACTAAACTAGCCTAGTGGAATGGTGGAAGTTAAAAATGGCATCTTTTTGAGAAGGGATGAACATGGTGATTTAATCATGACCTTTTCCTCTAGTTGTGTATAATTGGAACAACATGGCAGAAGCTAAAGCTGACAGATTTGGTATTGAATGGTATTAGACTAGGAGTTACCAGATTCAAATTGAAGCTTGACTGATTTTTCCTGATACTTTGAACAAGGCTACTAACAACCAGAAGCTGAGGAGGGAGATCGAAATATCATTTCAATCCTAAACCAAGCAAAAGTATATGTTAACCATTGTTGCAGAGAGGCAAACAAGGTGGCAGACTGCCTGGCCAAATTTGCAACCACCATTAATGAAGGCATTATATTCCATTCCTTCCAGTAGCTGCCAAGACATGCTAAGGGCCCTTTCCGACTTGAAAATGGAAACTCCCAAACATAAGAATAAGATATGAGAAAGCGAATTTTCTGTTAGCTAGACTGTATTACTGATAATGGAAGAATGAAGCACTTGTAAGGAAACTTTCTTCCAACTCTTTGTAATAGAGTCGTACCTTTGAGATTACGCCTAGTAACCCCCAGTCCCCCTCTTGTGTTGATCTCAATGCTTAATGCAATACTGCCCAGAGTCCATCCTGGAAAACTTATTAAGGAAAAACTCCGCCACTGTGAGCTTCCTCACATTACTGGTCTCAAGCCTGGATAATGGTGGAGGATTACGGTTGGTGACAACCAACATAAAGATAGTCAATTTATGATGAATCCTCACCCCAACTTGCTTCACCTGAGGCGTAATTGTTCTATACTATGCTATCACAAGGAGATGAGAAAAGGAAAGAAACCAAAAAATAGATGTTACACTGTACAGATTATCCTAGACTTTCAGGACAATGATGTGAAAACTTTGAGTGTGGCCAAATAAGGGTAAATTCATGTAGGTGGAAAATATGCTGCCAAAAGAAAATAATAAGGGGCAGATTCAGGAGAATGAATTAACAATTAAGATACCAGACTAAGATAAATAAGCACACATAATAATGATTTCTTGTTAGTTACCTAGAAAATAATGGTTTCTTGATAAGGGAACATACATCAAACTGTACAAGAGAGAAATGTCCCAACTGCCTGAAATAATTCTTTTCTTCTTTCGGCATTTAACGGTTCAATCACTGTCAATGACTAGCATGTGTTTTCAACCCTTACCAAACAGTAAGTCATGCAGTTATATCATATATGAGTAGATGAGAACAAGAAATAGAGGTGATATCACATATTGGATGTGGTTCATTTTCCCTACTGAATTTTAAGAATCACCTTCATTTCATGTTTTCTATTCCTCAGAGACGTTACTGGCAAGTTAAACTAACTTTCAGAACCTGCTACCAGATTAAAACTTAACAGTCGGCTACGACCCACACTGGTTAAGAAAATGTAATTATGTCACTCGATGAAGAATGAACACATTACAGATCTTTGGAGGTGACAAGTATACAACCAATTGGCAAATCAGAGTTATTTGTGTTAATTTTCTGAATGCTCTGTGATGCTTTCCGTATTAGTTTCATGGTTTCTTAATTCCTTTTTTTCTTTTTGCATAACTGCCTTGATTCGCTGCGCTTGAGGCGAGGGTATTTCGGAAACAATCTTTCTGCCTCCATGAGATAGGGGTAAGGTGCTCTTACACTCTAACCTCCCCGAGCCCCAATGGGTATATTCTTGTTGAGTAGCTATTTGTGTTCAAAGAAGTAAAAGTTGCAAAAGAAATAAATGCAGATGGTACCTAACATGCGAAACAAGCACTGTACTAACCAAATCACCAGTATTCCCATTCATAGGAAAGTATTTAGTTAACTGCTAGTGAATGCA
>JBDJHY010000049.1:12109249-12123054 GCA_039654485.1 Withania somnifera | reverse complement strand
CCAAAAGAAAATAATAAGGGGCAGATTCAGGAGAATGAATTAACAATTAAGATACAAGATTAAGATAAATAAGCACATATAATAATCATTTCTTGTAGTTACCAAAAATATAATGGTTTCTTGATAAGGGAACATACATCAAACTGAACAAGAGAGAAATGTCCCAACAGCATGAAATAATTCTTTTCCTTTCTTTTGGCATTTAACGGTTCAATAGCATGTGTTTTCAACCCTTACCAAACGTTAAGTCATGCAGTTATAGCATATTGAGTAGATGAGAACAAGGAATAAAGGCGACATCACATATTGGATGTGATTCATTTCCCTACTGAATTTTAAGAATCACCTTCATTTCATGTTTCCTATCCCCTCAGAGACGTTACTGGTAAGTTAAACTTTCAGAACGTACTACCAGATTAAAACTTAACAGTCTGCTACGACCCACACTGGTTAAGAAAAATGTAATTATGTCACTCGATGAAGAATGAACACACTACAAATCTTTGGAGGTGACAGATAACCTACTGGTGAGTCATGGTTATTTGTGTTAATTTTCTGAAAACTCTGTGATGCTTTCCTTATTAGTTTTCATGGTTTCTTACTTCCTTTTTCCTTTTGCATAACTGCCTTGATTCGCTCCACTTGAGGCTCGTCTTTCTGAAAGAGTCTCTCTGCCTCCATGAGATAGGGCCAAGGTGTTCTTACACTCTAACCTCCCCAAACCACAATGGTTATGTTCCTATTGTGTAGCTAATTTATGTTCAAAGAAATGAAAATAGCAAGAGCAATAAATGCAGATGGTCCCTACCGTGCAAGACAAACATTGTACTGACCAAACCACCGGTATGCCCATTTCATAGGAAAGTATTTAGTTAACTGCTAGTGAATGCACAACTCAATAAGCACTGGCACTTCAAACTACATGTGGGCTAATTAGTTGTAATATAGTAGTATATAAGAAGAATGTATACCAATTCCAACACGTGCCCCAATGGTGATTTCAGAGATATCAATGTTCCATTCATCAAATGGTAACAATGGTTTGTTGAGGATCCTTGATGATTCTATCACTTTGTCCAATCTTGACACCATATCAGGACTGCCAAAAATACCTGCTGCCTTGCCTTTACCATAGCTCCAGCGCGGAGATGAAGGCAGGGATATTGCTTTGTCAGATGTCAAGCACTTTCTGTGAAAATGCTGTGCTTGAACTTTTTCACCATTTCCTGTTTTTAGGTCATCTGAATGGAAATTCAGTACCTGGAAAGTGGCGAATATGATTAATGTCATTATTGAATTAAGCAAATTCCATGGCTTTGATCCTATCAGTTAATCCAACTGACTCACAATCAAGTTAACAAGCATAGAAAATAAGGTCTACAAAGTTAGAAAACCAGTTGAAATTAGCTATGAAGCATAACGCAAAAAGTATTTAGGATTGAGCACAAACTATTGAAAACAATATCACAAATTAAACACAGTAAAGACAAATATTTAACAATCACGGATTTGCTTCCCAGAAATTGAAGTGGATTTGTTGAACAATGTAGGATTTTTTTCTAAAAATAAAACTATAAGATGTATAAGATTTTCTATTTCCTTTTATGACCATGCTTTACAGATCAACTTCTATGCACCTCGACTAATCTGCCAAGCAACCTGCTATTATACCGAACAAGCACAAGTGTTGGGTAATCCTAACCATCAAGGTTGGAGCAGATGGACACACACTGAATGTTTTTTTCGCGATTCTAACCTGGGATGTCCAAATTGTTACTCCTCTACCTCAAACTCTCAGTCAACCCTTGGAGGCCATGTTTAAGCTCATATTAGAAGCATAGACACATTTTTTCCTTCATGACAAATTAATACCTCCCAAAAGTTACTTACGCTGCAACGAATTTGGATTTAGTTGGAGGAAGATTTGCTTATTCTGGGATAATATTTGGGTAGATTTGTAAACTGGAGTCGTTGCACCAGATTAGACCCAGTTTAAGCTTAATGATGGATTGTGGGTTGGGTTCCATCCAGAGGGAGGTTGATTGTGGTAGCTGTCATAATATTTATTCCATTTTTTCAACAATTTAGAGCTTGAGGCTAATCCTATTAACTGAATATGCATCAGCCTCAGATCCACCCAAATAAGAATTAGTTCAATTGGGATTTACTCTCTTTCATTAATCATGGAAGATGTATTCAATCAAAAAGATATTTTATCTAATTTAAATTTAAAATGTGTCTGCATAATAGCTTCCAACTTTTAGAGTTGCCTTTCAAAAGGTTCTTGAAAGCAAATTTTTGCAGAAAATGATAACAAAACATCTAGATACCTGTCTGACTTTTTGCAAACAAGGAGTTCAAGAGAAGAAACACTCACTTGATGACCAGAATTATCTTCCCTTTTCCTTGTAGACAAATCAAATGTTGCTTGTTCCCCTGAGAGATGATTTTTCTTCACAGTTGCATTCATTTCCCGAACAACCCTACGTTCAAGGTCAGACAAATGCTTACGAGATATGCAGAAAGGTGGTGTAACCTAGAAAGAAATAGGTGTTGTTTGTGTATATCTCTTGCAAACTAATAGAGCTGGATAGGCTCATTCAGCTGAATGGAGTGAAACCGGAACGCCTCTGTACAACTTATAAATTTTGATAGAAGATTATGCAACCTTGTGTGCATTTATTGCTGGTGCCAAAACTAACATTATTAAAGCGATTGAGGTGGTTGTCAGTTTCTTTAATGGTAGTTGTCAATTTATAGTCGTTTCATCTCTAGAGCTATTCTTGTCAAAGTTGAGATTTCTTTTTTTCATGTCATTCCATGAGATGTCAAAACTAGTTGTACAGCTCATGGTGGAAGTACAAGATGTCAAAACAATTCGATCTAGTTACATCCTCATTCGGAAAAATCTTAGCATTGTATGTATAAAAATGATGATAAACCTATGCTATAACTATTATTTCGCATAAGTTGCGTAAGCAACATATAATAGCTAATACAACATTACCAGTTCCACGAAAAAAAAAAAAAACATATAATAGCTAACATATACTCATTTGGAACCAAGTATTAAAAAATTTCTTTTTAAAAAAAACGTGAAACTATTTCGCTAGGAGAAAAAAAGGAAATAGAGAATATATGAAAGAAGAAGAAAGGAGATGGTTATGAGCTAAAAGTAATAGGAGGTTAAGGGACATGGTCAACCTTACAATGTCATCACCAATCTCAGGAATCATGCTAATGGACCTCCGTCTTCTTCTACGAGTGTGTATAGGTGATGCACCAGCAGACCTGCAGTCAGTTCAATTCATGTGTCATGTCATGATGCTAAGTCGTGAGATGCGGACGTCATTTCCAGATAACTTCTGCCACTCCTCCCGAAAAAAGACAGGAGAAAACATAATTCCAGAGAAGCATAAAGTTAACAAATTATTCTCAGCAGAAAAAGAACGCTGAATCATTTTTTAAATAAAAACATTGGGTTGATTGTGTACTTCCCCATGAAATAACAGAGAAGATTAAAACATTTCAGAGATTGGGGATAATTGAAAAGAGGCAAAATCTTCATGCTCTTGACACAGTTCAAAGAGCAAGAACCCTAAGTGTATAAGGTACACTTTTCGTATACATTGCAGCCAATTATCTATAATAACACACCAGAAATACATAAGAACTTCTAGTTCACTAAGGAAACACAAAACAGCTCAACCAGTCAATGGATCATGCCTCAACATCAGTTCTAGTTCCAAGCATGATCTGTCTCGTCGAATATAGTGAGCGACCAGGCTACTGTCTGAAAACAAAATCTGCATCTTTTTCTTTAATCACTAAAATACAAACCTTTATTATGTATCCTGAAGAGCTCAAGGCACCTTTTAGATACATAAAGCGGCCAATTAAACATAACACACCTCAAATATATTATACATATGAACCATCCAACTTCACAGGGAAAACCCGAAAACACAACAATTCACAGATCATGCATCCATATCACTTCTTGGTTCAAGCATGATTTGTATAGTTGAGAATACTGGGATACAAAGGAAGCTACCTATATGTAATGACAAATTCGACTTAATAGAGAATCAGAGATCAGAAAGACCATTCTACAGTCTGATTGTAACACTTAAAAAGCAAAATGCTATATTTGATGCAATTTGATAGCTATAATTATTAGATGTTTGATCTTTAAACCAGAAAAGGATAATGAAAGGGATAAACAAAAGATAGACAGACACAAGATTTATTAACATTACAGACTAATAGTTTCAACGAAAAAAATTACTGACTAATAAATGTGGTACCAAAAAGGAAATGACGGCTCTGATACAAAAATTGATGCAGCATTTAAATGAAGCAGGGAGAAGGGCAAGGGGAAGAAATGAGAAAGGGAAAATGAGAGAGAGATAAAGAAAGAAAGAGAGACTGAATAAGAGAAAAAGTAAGATAAAGAGACAAATAAGGTAGAAGGAAGTAGAAGATAGTGAGAAATTTTAACCAAATCAATTTATCAAAACAAAAATATAAGGGTGTAAGGTAAGGATTTTAAACAAAGTAGAACTCTTGAAAATACTAAACCTCTATCTTTAACTAGAAAAAGACTACCTTTTATTCAGATACTGATAGTGTAACTTTTCATTTGTTAAGCTACATAATTCTCCACCAAGTGAAGTAAGCTCGATCCCGATGAGTGAACTGTTGGTGCAACTCCCAAAGGACCTTCTTGAAACACTAACTGAAGAGGACGAACATATCCATCAACTAATGGCAGCAAGCAGGAATGACAATGATAGATGCTAAAAAGCAACAGTGCTGTGATGAATCAGACTTCATCAACGATGGATGCTAAGAGTACACCAGTGTCATTGTCAAAAAATGAGTACACCAGCGTGATGAATCAAACTTCAGAGTTCAAACCTTAGTTCTGATATCAAATTGATGCATTACCAAAAAGGAAAAAAGGGAAAGCTCTGACACAAAATCAATGTACCAGAAACAAGGAAGAGAAAAAAAAAAAGCAAGAGCAGGAAATGAGAAAGGGATGAACGCAAGGAGAACAAGAAGGACAGGAAGAAAGGGAGAAAGATTGAATGAGAGGAGAAAGAGAAAAACTGAGAGAAAGGAGAGAAGGAAGAAAGGGAGAACTGAGATGTGAGCAGTAATAAATTGTAATGCCCAAACATAATTGGAGCTTCCCAAAAAAGTTCATAAGGATCCTAGTTTTAGGTTAAAAACTCTAAACATATCAGAACTTATGAAAGTAGAACTCTATAGCTAGGTAAGAAGATAACATAACATGATACTGTATCTGTAACAAAAAGACAAGATCTAAGTAAAACAGAAAGATAAATAAAACGAAAAGCTATTTTTTGAGTAATTGTTTCTTGAGCTACTTCACTAATTATCCCAATCCTTTAGATTAAACAAAACTAGAACTGGATAATTTCATTAGGTCAATGACTTTAAGACCAACTAGCAGACTCCCCCTTGAAGCCTTAAATGACAAACGAAATGTATGCTCCTTTAAATTATGGGAATTCCAGATAACCTTTAATCTAATGATACAAGAAATGGTGGAATTGAACCTTGAAGAAGTAACATCATAGCTGCAGTCCTTGAAAGACTGTGCACGACCACCAAGAATGGATCTCCCAGGTCCTCTGAAGAAAGGATGCTCCGGACTGAAAAAAGGATTTCAAGTTTAAGTATCAATGGAGAACCTGAAACTCCAACAACCAACATTAATGCATATAACTGTTATCTAAGAAAGATTGCTTTAAAACAAAATTTGGAAAAGTTCAAATATCCCGAGATATAAAATAAACATCTCTGTTTTTACGAACTCAACAGCCTTACCATAAAATTTGTGAAAATGTTGAAAACTTGTGGTAAGGTTTATCCACACTGGTTATGTTGAAAAAAATCTTGAAACTTGAAAATGACTAACAGCAATTCAGACAAAAAAGAAGTATGAAATGGAACTATGTTTGTGTGCTAGATATACATGGTTACAATAAATGGGGAAATCCACTTTTGCCCCCAGATTATTGAACCTGCTGTACGAACATAGAGAAATATACACAAGCTTTCCAACTAAAATATAGGATGAACCAAGTGTCTCCAAATATAAATATTTTATTGTTATGATATAGTTAATATTAGAAAAACAATTGAAGGTAGTGGTGGCTCTATGTTTCTCTCAAGAAAAAGAATACAAAAACAAATTAATTGGCTCATAGTATATAGACCTATCTGGTTAAAGGGAAAGTTGGAGTAATTGGTAAAGTTGCTGCCATATGACCAGGAGGTCACGGGTTCAAGCCGTGGAAACAGCCTCTTCCGAAAATGCAGGTTAAGGCTGCGTACAATAAACCCTTGTGGTTCTACTTTTCCCCGGGTCCTACACATAAAATGAGTTTTAGGAGCTTTAGTACACTAGGCTGCCCCTCTTTTTTTTTCGACCACATAGACCTACCTCTATGTATATAAGAAGGTAATCATCTAGCAGTGTATCAGTTGGTTGCAACTAAATATGCAACTTCTAGTAACCTAAGCCTCCTGGTCCAGCCCTACAAAATTCTAAATTCCAAGCCGGAATGAAGAAATGCCTTCTTCAAACTATTTATTTATTTATAAACAAGCACTACTAGAAAATTAGCACAAAAAGGAAGAAGTCACTAAATGGGAACAGAAAAAGAAAAAGGCCAAATCCCAACTGGAGCTCAAAAGCTGCAAGGGGTTCCAGCTCTCTTTAATTTCTCCTTCTGGAGAAACCCCAAAAACATTTAGTTCTAACCTTTATAAGTAAGAACATTACCAATAACTAAATAAAATAAATACTAATAGCTATCAAATTTAACTGAGCATCTCTCATAATCTCTTTCATTTTAAACTTATTACAAGGTTTCATTCGATAGGGATTTTTCGTGCTTTGGATCAAATTAATTGAACAATTAGCTAAAGAGACTTAACTAATTCCACAACCAAATTAAGTTCTAAGATGTAAGCCCCTCGTCGCATGCATCCAAAAGGAACTCATTATCCTAGTTTATCTCTCAGAAGACAAGAAATAAATCATATGATTATCGGGCATGCAAAAATAACTACATCAGAAAGCAATTGGGAGTTGAATCTCTAACTTTAGTTACTTAATCTGGAAAATTAGGATTCTCTGTATCTTAAGTTCTGGAAGGCTACAAGACAAACTGAACCTTGAACTTGAGGCCTTCTGTTCAGATACAATGTTGCTCATTCCATTCCAAAGTGAGCTTTTGACATCGGGCTGACCGTATGATAAGCTGAAGAAATTGAATAACACATCAGCAAACACAAGGCAGTACTCGAAGGGACAGCAAGAGCAATTTGTTCCTTGTAAACTATAGGAAAACTAAGGAAGGTGAAGAAGACTGGACAGAATACAAGACGTTTATCGATACAGATTTTTGACAGAAACCTGCATTAATGATTCAAAGTTTTCATCGAATTGCAGCTATATGCTTGTCACAGATGGGCCAAATGAAGCTATTGTTTCATTCAGCTTATGCTGATACACAGACTGGCCTTTCACATTCATGAGTGAAATTAAATCAATAATCTTTTATCTTTTAATGAAAAAGTTCTACCTTGTTAGTTAGCAGTTAAATCCCAGCTCCCTAACTTCCTATGTCTTTAATCAAGCGCGCTGTGACTTTGATGGTAAAAATTGACAAACTTTAGACTGATAATTGATCGTAGGAGCCAAACTGTCAATGGCTTAAATCACCTAAGTCTTAGATGCCAAAGACTGAAATTGTTTTGAAGTCTATTTGTCAATAACTTAAAACATGAAAGCCAGCCTGAACTGTTAGCTGATTCTCTATCGTAAGTCAAGAGAATCATAAAATGAATTATCTTCAAAATTCTTTAAAATATGGCATAGTAATTTGAAATCACAAGAATCATGAAACTCTCGTTATTTTACACTAGGTATGTTTTCGGGATTACAATGGGTATAATGTTGTCCTTATCCTTATTTTAGTAGCTCAACTTCTATATAATAGCTCTCTTATCTGTTGTTAACTACTGCCTTTAACAAGAGTTTCTCTTTTCTTTTCATGCAAGAGTTTCAGTGCCTCTACCATCTTGGTCAGGATTAAAGTAGCTTTTGCTTACCAGTAGGTTGTCTAACACCATCTACCGAGACAAAAAAATTATGTCTTCCCATTGTTTACTATTCTTGCTCTTATAGATGATAATTTTGACAGCACCAGGCCTCTTTCAATGATTGTTATAGCAAAACAGAGCCTCTTTGTTGTGCATCTTTCCAATGACCGCTCTGGCAGAATCATGCCTATTCTGCCAGAATTATGGCCATTCTTCAAGAAAGTTGTTACGCTGATAACGCGAAAAGACCAAGATGGCGTTTAGGAAGTACAGGCACTCATGTTTCCCAGGATGAGCCTCTGCCAGTAATCTCTCTGGTTACAGGGATCCTTTATCTGAGATTTGGAGATGAACTAGCACTGACAAATTGAGAAGTCACTTATTTTCGTGCATATAATTTAGTTTACAATCCTATAGCTCTCCTAATTACAAAATCATTTTTGGAGCCTTTTGATACTTGCAATTTAGATGTCCTTGCCATACTAATGAATTTGTAAAAGTTCATGGACATAATAGAGAAAAGTAGAATCAAAGCGTAAAACCCCAAATTAGGATTAAGAAGTCCCCACATCGCCAAAATACAGGAGAGATGTTGGATATATAAGTAAGCATGCCTTACACACTAATGACGTATTTTAAACCCCTGCGGGCTTAGGCCCAGTGCAGACAATATCACTAATGGGCTGGGTCGTTACAAATGGTATCAGAGCCACTCTTGTATTAGCCTTGTCGATATAGGCCAGAGTTCAAACTGAGTTTTAGGCGAGTTCCTGTAAGGCGGGGAAAACCTAAGTCCTAGTCTAGGCAAAACCCATGCAGTGGGGCAAACCTCAGCATGGACGTTGCATTAGCTTAGGATTAATAAGTCTCACATTGCCAAAATACAGGAGAGATGTTCGGTATATAAGTAAGCATGTCTTACATACTAGTGACGCGTTTTAAACCCGTGCAAGCCTAGGCCCAGAGCGGACAATATCACTAGTGGGCTGGGTTGTTACACAAAGTTTTACTTATATCGGAAGTGGACGAGGACAATTGAGATAGGCCTAGAACTGTTTTTCTGGACTGACGAATAACTAAAAACATTAGATGGTGCCCACGTTACACTAATTTAATTTTCACCGGCATAAGAACATTGAAAAGTCTGAATTCTAGACAAATATCATACCAATTAGCCTTACCTTCCAGTGCCACTGTAGTCAGAACTGAAACAGTTAGGACTAATGGGATCCATCGGTGAGTAACATGAATCAGTTTCCACAGAATCACTCTCCCCAAAGAAATGTGAGCGACGCAGCTGCTTTGTTGAACAAGGAAACAGTTTGCCAGGATAATGCATAAGGTCAACCAGTAGTTCTGTGGAATCCAGAGTGACTGTGACACAGATGTGCTTAGACGAATCTGCGCGCTCCAGCGCTCCTCCTCTTGGGAAACCCTAATATTAGTTAGAAGATAAAATGGAGGGAATTGACAAAAAAAATTGGGGGTTGGGAAGAAGAAGAAGAAGAGAAGAAACCCCAGAATGATTGTGCATTACTGTAAAATTTAACTAAACGCAATTTACTTAAACACAAAAGATGGAAAAGAATCTTTTTCCAATGACTGAAAGCAGACTAACATCAAATCCTGTTGAAGAGAATTTAAAAGCTCACCACAATAAGCTTGCACTCAAGGCCCACAGTATCAGCAAGAACTTTGAATAAGATTGCTCGAGAATGTAAGGAACCATCCTTTATTTGGCACAGCATGTGGATTCCTTGACTACCCAAAGCATGTGAGACCTCCTCAAGTGTACCACTCACATGAGTGGACTTGTACTTAGGATGCTTATAAAAATCGCAAACCTAACCACAGTGATATGCTGTCAGACTAAAAACCACACAATCTCGGAAAACAGATTTTTAGGCTAAGTATCACCTGCGGTTAAGTCATTTTTTATTTTGGAAACTTAACACACACAGTTCCACAATAAAAAAATTTCAAACATAATTGTGGGTTATATCAAGACTAGTTTTTCCCTGCACGATACTCCAAGATTGCTACATGCATAGGAGAACTGCAAAACTCACATGATGCATTTAGAAAAGTGAAACAGATCCACAAACACTGAACAAAATAATTCGTCAAAAAAATAATTTTGATAACAAATCTTAAGCTCTTCTTTTTCTTTTTTGTCAAATAATGACATAAAACTGGTGTCACATAGTCCCACAAAATTATATTGAAATTAAAATTGAGAAGACCTCCATATGGAAATTATTGTTTCCAGAGGAATAATATGTTCAAGAAATTAGGAAAACTTTTGGAAAAAAATATAAAGAATACATGGAAATCACAAACTTCCTTAATTTGTTTAGAACTTTCAAGTTTGTTGAACTCTTACAATTGAGAAACCTTAATTTGTATTTGAGAGAAAATGCTTATGGAGTTTCGTTTCCTTTTTCAACTCTGCAAAATACTCCCTTCGTTTCATTTTAATTGGCCCTCTTAACTAAAAATAGTTGTTTCAATTTACTTGTCCAATTTATGAAATCAACAAAAGTTTATCATGTACTTCCAATGGTTCCCGTATCATTAAATGACTACATAAAGTATTACAATACGCAAATTTATATTAATAAGGCTAGTTTATAAAATAAACCCCTAATAAATATTTTTTAAAGGGGAGTGCCAAATCAACAAGGCCAAATAAACTGAAATGGAGGGAGTATACTAAATATTGTACATTTGTTTTTTTTATTACAGCTTAATCTTATTTATGCAATCATCTGATAGCTTAGTCTTATTTATGCATTCAACACTACTGGAAAATGTAAAAGGAAAGTTATTATTGCCTTCTCCTAAATCTAAGAAGATTAGGCATTAAGTTTCTGTTAGATGGTCAATAATTAGCAATACAGGTGAAGGCCGAAGTGATTATCTTCATGCATAAGGATACTAGATTACCTAGTAGAAAGATTGAAAAATCAAAAAGCATTAGGTGCAGTGCCGGTTATATTACTGTCTCCGCATTAACATAATGCACAAAATGTAAACCGAAAGCAAAAGAAGATGGGAAAAAGAACAAACCAACAACCAGTCAGAACTAAACCCTAGTATAGACAACAGAACAATAGATGACGCACCAACCCTGCAATCTTTTTCACCACTGCAGCTGGAGTCGAACTCAATCCTTTCACTAAAGTAAGAGTCAGCTGTTTTAACATGGAAAGCTTCTTATCTTTATGCAGATTGACAAGAATAACATTAGGTCTAAGACCCTCCGTCTCCAAAGCATAAAGGTCATCCAAAGATGGAATAGTATCGAATAATTCCTTGAATCTTCTTTCCTGCAGAAATTCAAGAATTAGAACAACATTGAGTAGACAAGATTCTGTTCAGAATACAACCAAAGCAAACAGAAGGTACATATTCAGAATGTCAAGTTAGCAACATAACTGACCCAAAAAAGAAAAAGAATTCTATGCTAAAAATACATATTTCAATTTCTCATCTTGCCATGTTATTATAACGAGCTCTCATCTGGAAAGAAATCATCCAAGTTAAGAATAACCCAAGACCACACAAAATTATGTTATACTCACTGGAATAATAAAGTAGAAACCATTGGGAATAGGTTCTGCAAGTTCCCCTGTGTCCCATAGAATCTGAGACGCTCTCTTTGATGCTAAACCCTCTGGCTCCTGCTTGCTGCTCAATATAGTAGGGTTTGCTTTTTCTTCTGGAAAAGCCAGAGTGGTCAACTGTAGTTTGTCAGAAATATCTGCTGGCCACCAAGGAGAATCGGGAGGCAGAGCCTCTGCTGGTGCCGTACCATTTCCTGTCTTGTCCATCTCCTCAAAGATTCAAAATTCTATATCATGTTCAGTAGATTGTCGCCTGTAAATGATAACTGTACACGAAGCCAATATCTCCAAGAAAAAATTCAGACGAGCTCTATGAGATGTCCTGGTAAAAGCACGACAACAAAATCTAATTAACTTCACATTAAATGAAGTGCGAGCATTGTTTCCTAAAAAGATGCTGAAGTACATTACTGGAACTTGATTTTGTGTGTACTGCTCTCGCATGTAATAAAACTTAATAGTCACAGAGAAGAGGCTGAGTTTGTTAGATCCCCCATCAATTGGGGGTTTAAAATGGGTTTCCTTTAATGGTCTTGGGCAATACTCACCTTATGAGCTAGCGTTTGGAGATGATTACGCCTAAGGTTTTCTTATCATGGTATCAGAGTCAAGACCATCTCAACTAATCTAATCCAATATTAGGTCCCTGGTTTATATGGCTCACACTCCGATATCCCCTGGGCTTTCAGGGATGTTGAATTTTATATTAGTAGGATTATTGTGATTGGGCAATTCTTAGCTCATGAGCTAACTTTTAGGATCGAGTTAGACCCAAGTCCATTTCTTATCAATCAAAAATTGGTCCCCTTACATGGCATACAACAATCTTCACCTTATGAGCTCGCTTTTGTGTTAAGCTTAAGGTCCAATTTTTTATCATGATCCTGAGCCCAGGTTTATCCCAATTTCTTGGTTTACCCAATGTTTCTCTATATTATATTGTCCCCACTTCAAATATCCAGTCTAGGCATCGGGGAGAGTGTTAGATACACATCATTGGTGAATAAAAGATGAGTCTCCTCATATATCCTCATATGATCTTGGACGATCCTAGCCTCATGAGCTAGCTTTTGGGTTGAGAAAATCCCACAAAGCATTTTCTTTTTATCAGTATGAAAGGGATGGAACTTGATCCAGAGTCTAGTTTTCATTTCTGATGAAATTCAGTATCAAGGTTTCATATCCAATAACATTCATACCTATTGGGCTTACAAATTATGCAAGTAAACCTAATCTGAGGAAACGTTATATAGAAACATCAAAAAACTAGCGGGGATAAAATAGTAGAAAACATGGCCCCGTTTTGCAAATAAAAAACGGCTGCAAGCTGATTGTGTTGGCTAGTTATTTTGGTTCCTCTTCAACTTAACTCTGGCTTTCCAGACTACATGAGACACCAGTAGAAATCAAAATAGTAAGAAACTGGCCATATTGGACAAAAACAACAGAACAAGCGTACAACTAAGTCTGTGTCAATTTACTTTTCCAGCTTTAAGAAAAGGAGATATTTCACTGCCTTTAATGAGTGACTCCATCGTCCTAATGCAGTAAGGCTCTGAATTTTACTAGTGCAAGTGTCTCGACTCTCGAGCTAAGACACCCTGTCTTTCATCTCATTGCAAGATTAACTTAAGCAAAAAAAAAAAAAACCATAAATCTGTAATCTGCAAGGATAAACCCAGCAATCTAATAAAAGCTGACTATAATACTGCATTTTCTAAATGAAAAAAATGAGCCCAACCCATCCATTACACAGAATGTCCATCAAGGGTAACTCAAAAATACTCCATCCAAAGATTGGCAGCATAAAATAACTTATGCAATACATCCAATCAAGAGTTTCATTTCAGGGAAAGGAGACGTAATATGATACTTTCCATTTTGTCTAGCCCTGCTTTGGTCGTTCAGAGCCGACTTATCCGTATTTGACATGTAATGCATACCCTACTTTATTGCGTTTCATGCTTCTTTTTCCCATTACTACTGACTTGAAATGGACACAAAAATAGGACATGATTTTAGATAAAAGGTTGT
>JBDJHY010000049.1:12033694-12043696 GCA_039654485.1 Withania somnifera | reverse complement strand
ATTCACACTTACTATGTCCATTATCCAATACTATGTCCATTATCCAACAATGACCACTTAACTAGCTTGCAAGCCACAATCTATTAACCCCATTACACTGAGCTCAAGTGGTTTTGGAGAAGGAAAACTCCAAATAAAATAAAAACTTCCTCTGGCTGCTGCTTCACAAAATTACTTCCCACAAGTTCCTACCCAAGGAACAATGGCATGAACAATGATGCCTCGTGTTGCTACTGCAGCAACTACAATGAAGACCTAAAACATATATTCTTCAATAGTCAGAATGCTACCCAAACCTGGTCCCAAATCCAGCAAAGAAACAGCTACTGCACAAACCTGCCTACCAATGTCATTGACATCAACAACTGGTTCGAAACTTGTCAGTTCCTACATGGAAAAGACTTCAACAATTGGCTAAAATGGAACAACCTTATTCCGTTTACACTATGGAACCTCTGGAAAACTAGGAACGACAGTCTGTTAAATAACAGGAAAAATGTCAATTCAGTGGACCACATACTCAACCAAACCATGGAATATGACCTAATAGTCAAAGAGAACTCACAAGCTCCCACGAGAAATATTGTCCAAATAGGGTGGAAACTACCTGTTGTGGGACTCATATTACTCAACATCGATGGTGCAAGCACTGCATCTTCGAAGAGAGGGAGGGGATATAGGTGGACTTTGGAGGGATAGTAATGGGAACTGGCTGCTGGGATTTTATGAAAGTATCTCCAACACAAATCCCTTACTTGCTGAAATTTATGCTTTGCGATAAGGCATGCGATTGGCACAAGAGTACAACATCATTCCCCACAGTTTCCAAACTGACTCGGTTGAGTTAATAAGCTGGTTAACATCTAACTCTGCCTTGTACACAAACCTTCTATCTGAATGCAGGTTATTGATAATGCAGCTGGAGAAGGTACAAGTGGAACACACGTTCATGGAGCAGAATAAGGTTGCTGATCTGCTATCAAAGGAGGGTGTTAAGAAAGAAGCTTTTTGTACTAATAATGTTTTGTGTATCCCACCTGACTATGTAAGAAATCAACTAAAAGCAGATGCTTCAGGGAAAACATATTCCAGACTTATCTCTAATTATTCTATTAACCTAGTAAGCCGGGTTGTGGCTACTGAAACTAATTCCAACATCATCTCAAGGACTACCAGCTATGCTGTACCTTGAGACACACATATATATATAACTGCCGTGTTTAACAAAAAAAATTCAGACAATATAGCATATTGACCTCCAGACTGCTCAAGCACTATCATAAACGGTAATGGATGATTTGCTTTTTTTAAGGAAAAAAAAAACATTCGATATTTACGTCAAAAAACAATAACATGTCCTTTGTATACATTTTGGTCACTTAAATATGTGCATTTTCACCTAATTTATTACTCAATTATGATAAAGTACATTGATTTGGCAAAAATATCAAATGCAGATAAATGAATTTTATTTTCTCCATCATTAATTGAAGAATTTAAATTTAAATATCAAAATACATGAAACCAAATCTCAATAGAGAATGCAGTCTCTAAACAAAATTACAAGAGTAACACACCCAAGTGAAATATACTTGTGTCAGAGTTAAAAAAGTTAAATTCACTCAATTTTTCATGCTTGTGAATCATTCCCCAGATACTATTTTGATTTTATAATAGTAGAGAAAATACAAAAACAAATGATTTCTGAATACTGAAGTAACCAACAAAAGCATTGGCACCAATCTAGGACAAATTTCACAAGTTTAGCTATCAGACATCATGCTTTCTAGTGTCTGTATCTCCTTTTTCTTTATCTGTCATTTTCTCTAATATTAAATGACAACAAGTCTCTAGTTTTTTTTTCAAGAGTGAGGTCCAAATATAATCCAAATTACAAAAGCAAAATCCAACTAAATATACTGAAAATTAGGCGCTTATGTCTCTTGTATGTAACTAATAATAATTATGTCTTTTCTGATAACATGCTATCTGTTTATTTAGGTGACATTTTTTGTCTTTTACCTTTATGCATGTTCATTTAATTTTCCTAAGCGTGCCCAGCAGACAAACCTTTCTTAATTAACCAAACAATAACAATTTATTCTTGATGACACAGTCAATTATAGCAGACACAAAAGTCATCAAACAAAAAATCCTTTCTCACAGAAATTAGGTTGAAGAATTTGTTTTTCATAATTGATTTAGGGGCCGATTGACAGTTTCTTAAAAGCTTACTAGGAATTTGTTGGGAATTTAGACCAATAAATTATTAAAAAATTTAGATACAAACAAAATAGTGTAAAAGCATAACTCAATGCACAAATTAATTGGGAGGGACTATCATATTTTTTTGGACTTTTTTCATTGCATGTTACTCACAAGACGAAAAAGTCAGTCATATTCAATGTGTTCCACGAGGAATTGTTTGAAAATTACAAGCTTAGGCTAGGCTTTTTCCAATATGAAAAGTTTCGTGTTATGACTTAGGAAATTACAGAACAATTGTGTAGGGAGTACTTTGCCATATAATAAATTTTGTTAATACGAATTTAAATTAACTGATTCAGTAACTTATGAATTTAGAAAATTATAAAGAAAAAGATATCTTCCCTGAGAGGAGGTTTAGGACTTTATTCAGTTTTTCTTTTACTCTCTATGCTATTGCTCACAACATATTGGAGCACCTGTCACAAGCGGGTAAAAATAAAGCTCCCCAAGGTTAATTTTTACTGCCATTGAAAGAAGTTTCAAATATTTACCTTCAATATACCACAACATAATTATTTAAGAGACTTAGGCCTGTTTGGCCTTCTTGTGAAAAAATACTTATTTTGAAAGATATTTTTGTTAAAACAGCTACAAAAAAAGTAATTTAAAAAAACAATTTGTGTTTGACTGAAAAGTATTTGTCGATAAGCAGATTGTATTTAATTATTTTTTTAAAAAAAAAAATAAAAAAGTTCTAATGATCTCAAGATAACTCAAAAAATCAGGCATTTATGGGTTCAATGTGGAATTTATTTTGGATTAAATAATAAAAATTAAATATTTGTGAACAACATAGATATCATTTGAAAATTAGCAATTCGGATAATTGAAAGTTGCTGAAATCTTTCGTCTCCAAAAAAGAAGAAAATGAAAAGAAAAAGAAAGGCGAATCACCAAGGTCAAATCCAACTTACGCAAACGAAAGACGATGCTATATATATGAAGTATAAATAATAATAATATATAAATCATAAAATAAAATAAATATTATTGTATAAAAATGAAGATTAAAATTCTTTGATAGAACATAACCAAACTTATAATATATGCTATTTAATTAATGAGGGATATATTGATATATATTTATATAAAAGATAAGGATATTTTAGTCTCGAAGAAAATATCTTCTGCTTTTGTTTTCTTTGGAAAACAAATTTTTTTTAGCTTCTTCGCACAAGAAAACAATTTCTATTTTTATTAAAGCACTTCTGATAATTTACCAAACGCCTTTTTAAAAAAAAAAAAAAAATTCTAAAAGAAAAAGATATTCTTGACCTTTTAACAGCAGGCCAAACATGCTCTTAATCTCTTTTGTCCCAAGATAATTGTTAGTGTTATTATTTCACCTCCTTCAAAGAAGCATCAATAAATGTAATTTCGACTAGTTTACCCCCTCAAATATTTCACCATGTTCTCGCTCCTCAATAAATATGTAATAAATATATATGCCAATTACTCCCTTTTAAATGTTAGTAGTTGATACAAAGAGCAAAATGAAAAAAAGGAAGAAGCTATTACTTAATTTTCGTTAATTTTTAAAATAACAAATATTTTATAATAATTATTTTACTAAATGATGTTAAATATTTTAAGAGGGAAGGAATTAAATATAAGCTCCTATCAATGTCTTGTCCACCATTGACATTTCAAGAGCACATGCATGAATAGACTTTACGATATTTACTACGGCTCCACTCAAAAAGTTCTGCCACGAAGGTTTTAGCTTTAAACAAATTAATTAGTTTACTGAAATATTAAAAATAGAAATAAGCATATATAATACATAAAATACTTTGTCCACTAGTTTGAATCCCAGCTACTAACTAGTTGGGTCTCCATTTCCATGTTAATTATATAGATTTAAATATTTTTTTATTTCAAAATGATATATATTTTTTTCAATAATAATTTTCAAATTTATATTTTTTATTATTATTTTAAAAAAAATAATAAAAAATATAATTTAATTCTTATAATCCTCTTATACAAAATTAAAATATTAATCTTGATCATAAAAACTAATAATGATTAATATAGAAGGTAGTACTCTCATTGCTCTGTTGATCGATGTGTAAATTTCCTCCATAAACGAAGATAAAAGATTTGTCTGGAGTATTAATAAAAATAAATTGTACCGAAAAGATTTGGTATTGATTTTTTTTTTTCAGGACAACATTGTTATAAAATTATTCATATCAATGGTAGTGATTTTATACATGTCCATATAATAGAATAATTAAAGGATGAAAAAAATTAAGCTTGCATTGATATTTTAAAATGATTTTTATTTAAATGTGTTAAATATGGCTAGTAGTAGAATTGAAAGAAAAGTTCGAATTATTTCTTGATTACCTAAAATAACAATTATTTTAGGATAATCTTTTTATAAAATTTATCAACTAATATGAAAGTAAAAGGAGAAATACACTATTTTTTTTAAAAAAAATATTTAATTAAAATATGTTTAAATGAAATGCCATTATCCTTGAAGCTGGAAAGTATGAAAACATTAATATTTATTATTATTATTGTTTTGAATTTACCTTTCCTCACTCTTAAGGTAGATTGTAATAATCCACTGAATATGTTATTGGTGCTTTTGTTCAAACCTTTTTTTTTATTAATTAGCATAGTGCTATTAATAAGTGATTTCTAATAATACTAATTAAATAGTCATTTTACTAAAAGACTTTTTAGTATATGCATAGGAAAAGGCAAATAAGTTTTGGGGTAATTGCTAGAATTTTGTTGAGGAAGCTTATTAGGTAAGGGTAATTTTGACAAAAATATAATACTATCTTTTTGTAAAAAAAGTTTTTTTTTTTTTTTTAGAAAACAAAATAAGAAAACTTGGACAATTACATAAAAGGGCAGTGAAGGAAATATGTTTCTTAAAGAAATGTACAATTTTATTTGAAATATAGTTAGTACTTAGTAGTAGGATAGAATGTTGGTACAAAGTTGATGGATCAAAAAAGTAGTTACTGACGAAGTAATAAATGGAGCAGCCGGAGAATTTAAGGCCTTTAGGCTATCAACTGTCCATTTGATCCCCCCTTTCCGTGATTTATGTGAACCATACTATTAAAATATATTTTAATTAATTAATTTAAGTATCAAACTTACAATAATTACCCCATCCAAATTTGTTTAAGTGTATTTTTAATAATTAATTAAAAATTAAATTAAATTGAGCAATATCACTTTGGACCCCACCCACCTCCGTTGGTCCATCCCCCCACTACACTACATACTAGAGAGACTTGCCAGTCATCAATAAAAAAGCAAAAAGCACCAAGCGAAGGCTGAGTGGCTGACCATTGTTGCATTTTTCTCTCTCCAATTTGTGCCCCTTTTTTTTATACTTAGTTTACTCCATAACTCGCGCCATCATTCAAGGACACATTTGACTCAACTCTCGCTCCTTAACACCCCCTTCAACTCCAAGGTATGAACCATCAACATTCTCTTCTTGGGGTGCTCATTTTCTTGAAAATTTTCCCTCTGTGTAGGTATGAAACTCATTTTCTTGATTATTATCTTTTTGTTTGATGCATTGTATTAAGTTCGTCACTTGTTTGTCCTCTTGGTTCTTGGAAAATGATAAGTTTTTTGTTGTACATAATAGTGGCTAAAGAAAATCAAAAGATTATGGGTGCCCATATCTGGTATGCACAATGATGTTAGGATTTATCCTGTAGTTGGAATGGAGACTGGTTATGGTTCTATTTTGGCTACTTTGTGAGTGACGACATCTTATTTTTTGGAGCACTAAGTTAGGAAGTAAGATTTTCAAGTGTTCTTGATTTATCACTGTCTCTGAATTCTGTTTTCCTTTTTTCTTTTGAGGGGTGGTTGGAGGTGGGGGGTTGGCAATAAAGAAATATTCTTCTCTTTTCTTTTTGTTGGACAGAAGCTCCCTTTCTCACCGACCCCAATGTTTCATGTCCTTCCACCAGTATTTTCATTGCTTTGATTTCCTAAATTTGTCACATATTAGTTTTAGTTGGCAGGCTCGAAGGTTGTCATTTTAGGTAATTAAAAAATAATTAATATTTATTAAATTTTATTTTTAATAATAAATATAAAAAATATAAAAAGAAAGAAATATTAATTAAAAATAAATAATAAATAAAGTTAATTTAATTAAATTATATTTTAATTAATTAATATTTTTATTAATAGTGGTGAAGAATGCAAATCTGCCAACTGTTATGGGACGAGGGCGTATCTGTTTTGTAATTTCTCTTAATTCTGAATCTGATGTGTTCGATGTACTTTGCTAACTCATTTGTACGTAGTTTTGTATGGAGAAAGGTTGCTATTCAGCTTTCTTTCTTGAAACTGTATTTTGATATCTTGATTTCTTCTTTGTAGCGATTGCTTGAAGATTTCGAAGTCATATATGCTATTGTTGATTGCTAAGTTTGTTTTAGAGAGAAGGAAATAGAAAATTTGTTAGTAGCACAGACAAATGGCGAAAAATCAGCTGGATTTTAATGCACCTCTTCTATCTGTGAGGAAAATATCGTCGGCTTTAACTCCCAATGAGAGAGCAAATAAAAAGATGATAGATAAGGTACCAGTACCACCAAATCGTCAACAATCACTACCTGTCAAAAAATCAGATTGGGAATTGAGTGGGGTGACTAAACCAGCAGCTGTTCCATTTATGTGGGAACAGACCCCTGGAAGACCAAAAGATGATAATGAAGCTCGAACTAACCTGCGTGTGGAGCGTTCAAGTAGTCCTAGGCTGCCCCCAGGAAGACTGCCAGAGACTGTTCGGTTCTATTCAGGTGAAAGGCCTCGTAGTCATAACATTTACAGGTCTCCAGCTGAAGGACTTCCTTGGATGGATCATGCAGCTTTACTAGATAGCCTGGTGGAAAGTATGTACACAAGAGGAGATAGAGAAAGTCAGGATGATGCTTATTCTGATGCTCCTGAAACAATGTCACCTACTGAATCCTTATCCCTGAACTGCAGTGTCAGTGGTCTGAGCGGACATCAAAGTTCAGATTTACAACCATCCGGAACCTTTTCCATCGACTCCCAAACTAGAGACTTTATGATGAGTCGGTTCTTGCCTGCAGCAAAAGCTGTTGTGGTGGAGACGCCCCAGTATGTTCATAAGAGACCAGTCTCCGCTGAACAACCAATGCCACTCAAAAAGCTAGTCCCTGTGGAACGAAAGCCTTCAGTTAAGCCATTGGAGTCTAAACCTGTCTCATATTATAGCATCTATCCAGCAGATGTAGGAAGTGAAACTGAAGATGATGTGTCTGAGAATCTGCCCAAAAAAACAAGTAAGGGGTGGAAATTTTTCCCTCGGATTTGTGTGAAGAATTCTTTGTGTCTATTAAATCCACTGCCAGGACTGAAAGTGAAGACACGTGCTCCCACACCCTCGGCACAAGCAGTAAAGAGAGTTTCTGGAATGAAACCAAAGATAGCCCAGAGTCCCACATCTTATGCTCATGAAGTCAAGAAATTGAGTAGAAAAGCTTATAGTGGACCTCTTGAGAAGGGAATAATCAGAGTCACAGTTTCTTTTTCTGTCCAAATATTAATATATGTTTGTTACTAACAATCCGGTTCTTTTCAGAATTCTTGTGATACCATAAGTAAGCAAAGGTTTCATTCTGGAGTACTGTCTCGCGAGCTGTATAAAGCAGATAATAGAAGGTTGTCGGGGCAGCTCTTTAACCCTAACGATTCATGTAAGCTAGTTGGAATCTCTCCTGGCAGGCATTCAAGAAGTGGGGCCATATCTCCCTACCGAAATGTAGCACCCCCATCTCCATTCAATGAGGGTACAAGGTTTCTTGGTGTGCCAAAGGAAATGGAGAGTCTTTGGTCTAGTCGCTTTGATTCATTCCGCAAAGGTTGTTACACTGTCAAGGACAAAGCACCACAGCGGATGGTCACAGGAAGGCTTTCTGATTCACCAAGTGAAGTAGTCGAGAAAACCTTGTACGTAGATTCTGTAGATAATGTGCAAATTTCAGCCCCTAATGCTGCTTCTCCAAAACCCAAGGGATTAGTGAACTCCTCGGATAGGAATATGAGAACTAAGGTTGAAAATAGTAAAGTGCTTGAAAATTTGACTGCCATGGCTCCTACTAAAGGTGCCAAGCACTCAGATGTTTCAGAGAAAGATAGCAAACAAATTGCTAAAAAGGAGTCTTCCCTTGATTTGGTGAAAGCTTCTTCCATGTCCATATCGACACATAAAGGTCCTGCTGATCAGGAGTCTTTGAAATTAAAGCAAAATCTTGATGCGGTATCTGGAGCCTTAGAATCTTCAAAAGTGCATCCCTTTGGAAATTTAGGTACAGAAAAAGAAGATAACCAAAACGCAAATGACCCAAAAGATTCTAACCTTACCTCTTTAGAATCTACTTTACCACCACCATTACCTAAATCTCCCTCTGAGTCTTGGCTTTGGCGCACATTACCTTCCATTCCTTTGAGAGGACCATTCTTAAGTTTCAACTCTAAGAAGCAGAGTCAGAAGTCTGACACTGATGGTACCAAGTGGGAGACAATTGTAAAAACTTCTAAGTTGCATAAGGATCATGTCCGTTACTCTGAGGTAACCTTTTAATCTTTAAGTTCTCTGTAGAAAATTATGGTGTTTGACAGAGTGAAATTTACTACTTCTGCTCTATATGTTTGAATAGGAACTATATACTCCTGATTCTTGTCATCAGAGCAAATCTTGAAGATGGATCATGCATTGATATGAAACATCTTGTTTCTATCGGTAGAGCTTCAATGCTATCCTGAATCTTTGTTTCTTCCTTCTGGAGTTTCCTTGTCACCATTTTAGATCTAGGTATACGGGGAATTTTTTTTCCCATTCCTCTTCAAAAGATTACTTGGTTATGATAGTGGTGATTGTTGTAATTTTCAATTGACAATAGCAGTGGGCATGAGAATTGCTGAGTTTTTTGTATTCTTGAAAACCAGCCCTTGCCTTGAGATATGAATGAATGACGTTTGATTCTGTATGAGATATTCTGGCATAGTGTTGCTTTTTATAATGTGGTCTTGAAGTTGAATCTTTAGCTTTTCTGGTAGTAATTTTTATCCTATTCTTCATCTTTCTCACTTCATTTTCTGTTCCATCGAATGAGCTAGCTCACCAATAATTAACATGGTTGATTATCAGATTTACATCTGTTTTCTTGAGTAGACAAAGGTGAGTAGGTCTTTATGCGGAAGGGGCTCGAGTCATGGAGTTACAGGCTATATGGTGGACGAACATCCTTATCCTTATTCAAGCTCATGGTCTTAGAGATGAATTCGAGATTTAGAGTTGGAGGCGGTGAAATGGAGTATGCGTACATTTCTTTTGAAAAAAAATCATCAATCTATATGATCCATGCTGGAAGCAACGAATGCAATTGAGTTTGAGCCTGCAGACAGCAGCCAAAAATTCTCTCCATCTGCGAAACCAAATATTATTTACTTTATTTAAAATTTTCCTGGAATTGAAACATAGTTGGCTTTGTTTTATATTTTTGCAGCATTTTAGTTGAAATCACGAAGATGGAGTTGGAAAACAAAAAGTTATACGCTGTTTTTATTTGGATTTTCATGGCAAAACACCGATTTTCAAATAAATTGACGAATAATTTTATGGCCAAAAGCGGTCCTTTAGTCTATTTATGCAACTGAGAGAATACTTGACCTAGAGTTGAACCCAATGAGATATGTGCGGCTTAA
>JBDJHY010000049.1:12015340-12028771 GCA_039654485.1 Withania somnifera | reverse complement strand
TTTTTAGCCTGGTTGAACCTGGTTTTTTACCGAGTTTAACCGAGTCATTAAGAAGGCGGTTTTTTGGTTGGATTGGACCGGACTGGCGTCCAGTTCCCGGTTGAACCGGCCGATCCGGTCGGATTTTAATAACACTGATAAATAGGCGTTTCATATTTTTACGAGGTGATTTTGCCTAAAACTTTAGTAAAAGCAATTAACTTTCATTAATTGTGTGGTAAAGAGGGGAACTAGTGCGCTTGTATATTTACCTCAATCTTGCTAGGTGTCGCAAGATTTTTCTCCAGGGTATTGTTTCTGCAGTTCCACTTAGAATTTGGTTGTAGCAAAAGATGGGAATTTTTAGCTGAACAAATATCAGCCCTCTTCTCCTCCCACTGATTGGGGATGAATGGAGGCCACTTTTTCTCTTCAATAAAATGACTTGACTTAATTGGGACAATTTCATGTATTCCATTCTCTTGAAGTACTTGTCTTGGTGTCTGCCAGCTTTTCATTCTCGAATCTTCACTTTTTAGAGACTTGGTGTTAAGTAACCTTCCTTGATTATGAGAAGACCACTGCAAGTACCTATATACACATTAATTAAATTAAATTAAATTTTTTATGTGATGACAAGCTATGGTACAATAATATTTTTAAAAAGTCAGAATAACCCTCAAGATATAACAATAGACTAAAAAAAGTGAGATTAATTAGTGGTGGAATGTGAAATATAACGTATATTGTGAGAGTTAAATTCTAAATTATCAATCTATGTGTAGGTGAATCGTATAGTACCTGGGAAAGATGCCTTTGGCCGGATAAGGGGGTCTGGTAATGGAATTCCGAAAATGGGGTTTAAGTAGTGTATGGTCGTCATAGTTAAAATTCCTTGCTAACACAATTGCACCATTCTTCATCTTGAAATCTTGTATAGGGTTATATCTTTGACCACAGAAATAGCTTCTTCCATGCATTACTCTATTATTACCTCGGCCTAACACTATCAAAATGAAGCACCATCAAGAAGATTTGAGGAATATGGCATAGGAGCAAAATAATTTTAACCAGGAAAACATCTCCTCCCTCCGTCTCAATTTATATATGTTACATTTGCTTCTCGAAACTCAAATAATTTAAATTTGACCATAAATTTCAATAGGCAATCTTTAAGTTTTTCGAAATAAAATTAATATATTTGAAAATTACGTAAAAAGTATTAGAAGTTACAATAATAAATAAATTAAAATATTTAAAAGATATATGAGAAAATTAGCTTCAATGATAAACGTGTTTGAATCTCAAAATTCAAAATGTGAAATATTAAAGGGACAGAGGGAGTACTAATTGAGAAGGGGGGAATTTACTAATTTGAAGATAAATGTACCTTGTCCAGATTCATCAAGTTTCTTGCTTCGATACATCTGGATCAAATAAGAATGGAATGAGTAACTCATTGCATTAAGAGCTAAAAAAAAAAATAGTTCAGATTAAACATATTTACTTGAGAATAAAAGTATTTCAACTGATCATAAAATGTACATATATATGCCTACCTGTAGATGACTTTTTACATGGGCGATACTTATACCTCTCACATTCATCATCTGGAGAACCAACTTGGGTGTGGCTCCTGCAAGAACCAAGTTGACCTCAAATATTTCTCGAAAATACGTATACAGAGAATCTTGTGTGAAATTAACAAATGTGGAAGCAATAATTTTAATAATAGAGTAACAAACAAACAAGCAGGTAGTTACGTACTATGTTAATTTTTCCCTTTTTTTTAAAAAAAATAAATAAAATTTATACTAATAAAGTTTGATATCTATATATAGGGTGATATCGACCTTTTTATTTGACAAGATGCACGTTGATCATTGAAAAAGGAACACTTGCAACAATGTTTAACATTATTTTATACTAGCTAAGTTAATGAAGGAGAACATCTAATTCAGTAATATCTCAACTCATGACCTTTGCGTATAGAAGAGAATTAAAGTCATAGAATTAATATACATGTTGAGTGAATCCTGTGATCTTACTTTCTTGACCACCTAATCTTTGAATGGCATGAACAAATGAGCGATGGAGTTCCGGAGTCCAACGGAGCCTTGGCAATTTTGATCGAACATATTGCCTTACATTTTTCTTTTCAACATTATCACCACTATTATAATTTCTTTCTGTTTCTTTCTCACTACTATCTTCCACCTCAATGACTTCTTTTTCACTTTCACATAGGTTGTCTTCGTTCAGATCAATGGACGAGGACGAGGCTTTTTCCAACATGTATTCCACACTGCTTGTCATCATCATCTTTTCATTGACTGATTTTTCGTCCATGACTAATTGTACGTCTAACTGATCAATTAGTAATGCAAAGAGGTTTGTATTGATCAGAAACAAGCCAGCATTGAGATAGAAAGAATTACTAATAGGTTAATAAGAATTAAACTCGATGAAAATAGTACCAGCTAAGGAGAACATTCAATGTAATACAACTACTAAAATAGATGATTGAACTAGCTAGCTACCATGAAGAATCTCGTGAACCATGCATCGATCCTTGGGGCACAAGTTATACCCATAACCCCATTAGGTTCTATCTGGACCATCACTCATCGTGTAAAATAAATATAAAACTAGAACCATGTAAAGCTTGGTGCATGCAATTTCTTTCTAGGTAATGTGTGTGAAAAAAGGGGTAGGGAGCGGTGTGTAGATGCTTTTCTTGATCTTGTACCAACCCTCTAGAGGTGTTTGATGTGTATAATAATATGCTACAGTAGTGTTCTATATATTATAGTACTGTAACAACTGCGGATTATTAATAATATTGTACTGTTTGCCAGTGGTACAAAATATATATTTCTGACAGTATCAACTGCTATAGTTGAAAAAGTTGTAGATGGACGAAGCAAAATTGTAAACGGCCCAAATCTGCTACTAGAATTTAATGGTAATTATATTCCTAGTGTTTTTCATTATTTTCCCATGTCAATACAAATGGAAGTAGATATATGGCATAAAGAAATTTTAAGTCAAATAAAGACTCTTGAAGGTGGCAGGTTTCTAGTTTCTAAGTAAGGATGGGTCCTGGGGATTACAAAATTAAAAAGTCCAGAGTTTTTCATGGTGATTTTAAAATCCAGCAACATTTATTCTTGTTTTATATCCTCAATACTAGGAAACTTTACTGTGTACTTCATCCATCTTTGCCAAAAGAAAGAGTGAGAAAAACTTGATTAGGTCCAGAGAAAATATGATGACCATATACCAAAAATAAATAAAAGCTAGCTCTAGAAAGATGATAAAAGATAGAACTTTTTAATAATATATATATATATATATATATATTGCTGGTCATCGCACTAACCTTTCACTATGTGCAGACTCTGGCTCCTAGAAAAAGCCGGATCAAAAAGGTTTACTGTAAGAGATTATTTTTATAGCTTAAATTCATGACCTTCTAATTATATGATAACAAATTTACCGCTAACACCATCCTCTGACAACATTTGTGTAAGAGAAACAAAAAAGTCATAGAAGTAGTGGCTGGAAAAAAGGAGTACATAGTCCTAGCTTCTTTCACATGGAAATATTTCCCAATTTTCATAATAGGCATATGGTTGTCCTGAAACCATAATATTCTTTTTGCATCAAAATGTCTAGCTAATATAGAGTCAAGGGAAATATTCTTCATGATGCTACACAGTGCAAGATCACAAAGTAGAGATTAAGAAGAAGGAAGAAGGGAAAAGAAGAAACAAAATTCATTAGTCCTGGAACATGAAAAAGAAAACAATAGAGGATTCAAGATAGCTGACAATAGACCTTATCACCAATCACTTTTTAAAAAAGAGGGAATTAAAGAACAAGAAGGAGAAGAAACAATTTCCAAACTGGGTATTTAGTTATTATTCCTAATTAATCTAGTGGCCGGTTAGAGTATATCATATAATGATGAAGAGTATCCTTATATTTCCATACATCATAAGAGGGGAAAAAAAACTAGTAATTTATAAGTTAGTGATTGTAGTTTTTCTATATACAAACCATTGATCAGCTGCAGTGAGCTTAGTCTCCAAAAATTAAAGCTTCTATAGACAATCGATCATCACTTGCTAGCTGCAATTGAAGTCAAACATACCCTAATAATTTGGCTTAAAATTGTACAACAACAATAACACTTACCTCTTAGTTCCAAACAAGTTGATCAGATCAACAATATATACGAATCATGATTGTCTATTCCACACCAATTCAGCCTGAAAATATATGACAAGACAAGAAATTTTCCTTTGGTAGTGGGGTAGGGTAGGGTGCTGTTTTTTTTCAACTGGGGGTTGGGACTTGGGAGGTTTTTATTTCATTCAACAATGGAATTAATTTTCAATATATACATGTTGATATGACTTTTCTATGAAGTACTTTTTTTTTTTTTTTTTTTACTTCGATTAAATGACAAATGAACACACTTAATTTAACAAGAAAATAAAAGCTTGGACATCAGACTCGGACAGTCCACTTGGTGCTCATTATAATTCAATAATTATGGGTGCAGATGAGATTACTGGTCCTTCTTTTTGGTTGAACTTAAATGTTATCATGTGACTTTCTCGAAAAGTTATTTTATAATCTGAGTAAAACCACTTGTGACAGTTGTACTCTCATTACATTTTTTACTTTAATTTATTTCTCAATGTGATTATATGTATCTTATTGTTTGACCTTTGTTGATGACTTTCCCGTTGAATATATAGAAAATAAATCTTTTGTTTCCTTTTTTATGGTTGAAAAAAAAAAAAAAAAAAAACAGTCGGCCAAAAGTTGTATTCATACGACCATCGTCCAAACAACTATATACATATTATGGTATTCTTTTTTTTTTTTTTATATATATAATATAATGGGTGTCACTTGTGTTTTTAATTAATTATATCCTCTGAAAAAATCATTTGTTATACATTAATTATTATCTTTATTATTTGATTTCAACTTTAGATATTTGAGATACTTTTTACTACTTAAGTTTATTAACACAATTTATCATAATTTGAATCATAAGATATTCGAATCACAATATCAAAAAATGTTTAGCGGTATTTAATTAGCGGCAATAGCTTAATTATCGTTGAATAATATTTTAAGAGTATTTATTAGTGATAATTGTACTTTAGCATTCTTCTGTAAATAACGCTAATTAAAATTATAGCAACATTAAATATAATGACAATTAACTAATATCGTTAATTCTCCTCTTTTGTAAAATACAAATTAAATATTTATTGTGGCTTAAAAGTAATAATGTTGCTGTTCGCCATGTGTAAATTTTTTACGTGTAATCTTATTTAAACTCATATATTCTCATAACCATTTTAAGGACGTGCCATTACTTAAATTAGATAGTTTTTTTCTATTTAAATTCACATATTTTTTTAATCCATTTTTTCCTATCAGGTACATATAATTACAAGCATTTTTTTCGTTTTTGTTTACCTACCGTTCTAAAATTTTAAACTAAATACTTATATTTTGTTTAATTATAAACTCAAACATTTCTTAAAATCCATCTTTTCATACCAGATTTATAACAATCATGTTGATACCCCATTTTTGTTTGGCTAAGATAATCTTCTAAATTTTAGCTTAATAAAAAATATATTATTTATTTATAAACTCGTACATTTTGGTTATTTTTCTATAATAAGCTTGGCAGGAATTCCCTATTTTTCAGCATATATACAATTCTATTGGAAGAGTACTAAACAAAACTATTTAGAATTTGGTGTCAAAGTGGGTAAAGATACATGGGCACAGTTGACATTTGGGCTTGACCCGATCCAATTTTTTCTTCTTTGGTTACATTGTATTCTTTTATTCAATTTGTTTTGCCTTGTATGTAAAAAATTGGGAGATATTTCTCGAATACCATAAGTTTATTTTTTCGCTCACCGGCTTTTTATTTCTCTCTCTAACTTTCCCTTTAGCTAGGGTTTGTTCATAAACTGTACCGCCATTGTTGTCGAAGTACAAGAGCTTAACAAGGTATCAGAGCATACGATCAGGACCAGTGAGGTCTAAGCTACTGTCCAATGCTACCCTTGAACGGAGGTTCTTGTTGTTCGATTTATCTCCTTCGTCTGTCGTGTTATCAAGGTCACCGTCCGATCTTGTTCTCTGGGTTCTATTCATGTTGCGTGGTGGTTTTCAATTTATCGCGTGATGATCTTTGATCTGTGACTCATTTGAAGGTTAGGGTTTCCGTTCAATGAGCATGACCTTTTACTTCTTTAGGTGAAGAAAGAAGACTTGTATGGTGCACTGTTCACACGAATCTATTTTGTATTGACTGTTTGTGTTGTGATTGGATTCTCGTTGTTAAATTGTTACTTAATTGAGTTTGTCATATGGTTTTATTATTGATCTTATTGGTTTCTATGACATTCATCCCTAATCCTTCAGTATCTAGTAGTACGCATGATCTGTCCCATTTACTATCAATCCCTCACACTCATTCTATATTCACCTGTCGGATAGTCCTAGTAGTCAGTTAGTTGGTATTCCTTTTAATAGTTTTGGATTTGTGACATAGAGAAGTAGTATGTTAACCTCCTTATCGGCTAAAACCAAACTAAGTCTGATAGATGGTGGAGTGGCCAAACCTATACCTAATTCACCTTATTTTTCATACTGGGATAAGTGTAATGACATGATGAAGGCTTGGATTACTGACTAGGTTTCTAGGAATATAGCCACCAGTGTAATATGTTTAAAAACTGCTAAAGAGGTTTGGAAAGACATAATCAGAGGTTTGGAAAGTCCAATGGTTTAAAATACCTGCACCTTCAAAGAGAGATCTCCTCCACATCTCAAGGTTCTTCTAATATAGCCACATATTTCACCAAACTTATAAATCTTTCGGATGAACTGAATTATGCATACATTGGTCCAAATTGTACTTGAGGGGTATTTTCTAAATTCATTGAGGATCAATAACTATTGTAATTTATAAATGGATTAAATGAGTCCTAATCTATAGTTAAGATTAACATTCTCATGATGAGTCCTCTCCCATCATTCCATAAAGCATACTCTGTCTTACAACAATATGAGAGTCAGAAGGAAACTCCTTCTTTTGCCCTTGGTTTCTCAAGTAAAGCTACTACGCTCATCAGTGCTTCCTCTTCCTTTCCTCACAAGTACACTCCTTGAAATCTCAACAAAAATTATAATCAGAAAGTTAATTTTGATCCATCCAACACTGAACTGTTCTGCAAATATTATAAAAATACTAATCATACAGTGGAGAATTTACATAGGTTACATGGGTTTCCCCCTGTGTACAAGTTCACCAAGTGTTGGAAGTCAGCATCTTGTGTGCAGACGGAGATATTTGATGCTTCTCCACATAGTGGTTCCTCTTTTTTAGCGCATGGTTTACTCCAGAACAATATCAACATCTCTAATTCATGTTTCAACAAGCTCAACTCATTTCAGGCCATCATCCGACTAATATTACTCCAAATGAGTCAGGATTTGCATATTTTGTAGGTCTGTTCACTTTCATATGCTGTGAATTTTATAGGTTCTCATGCATGTAATTATTCACAGTTAGGAGTTAATCCTTGGATTCGAGATTCAGAGGAAACTAACCACATGAATCCATATAAACATTTATTACACAATGTCTCTCCTTTTCCCAAGCCTATTTGGTTACTCTCCCTAACGACTACAAAGTAAAAGTTATGTCCACAAGTTTATTATACCTGAGAAATGACATGATAATACTTGATGTTCTACTAGTTCCTTCTTTTTATTTCAATCTGATTTCACTGCATCAACTTATCTTCCAATTAAATTGTACTGCTTTTATTACCAAGCACAATTTTTATCTATTGGGCCCTTATCAGAAGAGGCCTCTGGCAATTGGTAAGGCAGCTAGGAGACTTTACTATCTTCAATCAGATGCTGATTTGTTTCCTGCTACAGTTTATGATTCCATTCCAACAATTCCTCTTGATTCATTTCTATTCTTATTTCCTGTATTAATAATACTTCTGTTTTCATCAGTAATAATACTGATATTCTTTCCCCAATTACTGCTCGTAATCAATTTTCAGTTACTAATAAAATGGATCTTTTTTGGCCTCAAAGATTAAGCCACGTGACTTTTCATAAGATGAAATAAATTTCTTGTATTTTTTATAATATTTCTTCTACGCAATCTTTTGTTTGTCCAATTGTCCCCGTGGATAGACAATAAAGATCGTCATTTCATGACAATACAATACATTCTACTGTACCATTTCAATTAGTGCATATTGATATTTGGGGATCATATAATACTAAAACTCATGATGGTTACATGCTTTTCTTAACCTTGATAGATGATTACGCCAGAGTTACCTGGACCCCCTCATCTCTTGAAAAAACAGTGCTTTATCTCTTCATAAAGCCTTTATTACCATGTTTTTCACTCATTTCAACTCTAAAGTTCACACATTCAGATCTGACAATACTCTTGAGTTAGGGAGTAGTGCAGAAACAATAGTCTACTTTGCTTCTCAAGGCATTTTACGTCAGAACTGTTCCTTACACTTCACAACAAAATGAAATTTTGGAAAAAAAGAATAAACATCTCTTAAAAGTGTCCAGAGCCCTTTTTGTTTCAGTCAATACTCCCACTCATGTTCTGGGGTATTGTGTCCTTACTACAACATATCTCATTAATAGAATGCTCTCATTTTGAAAGACTGCACTCCTCTCCTCTCACTTATTCTCATCTCTGGTCCTTTGGGCGCCTTTGCTTTTCTACTTCTCCTAAGACTGGTAAAGGAAAATTTTATTCTAGAGCTACCCCTTTCATTTTTATAAGTTATTCTTGTGGGAAGAAGGGATACAAACTCCTAAATATTTTTTCTCATTCTGTCTTCTATTCCAAAGATGTCATCTTTCATGAATATCTCTTTCCTTATCATAATAAATTCTGTCTTCTATTCCAAAGATTTCATCTTTCATAAATATCTCTTTCGTTATCATAATAAAGACACCCTGTCTTCCCTTATTTTCCCACCTTTCTTGGTTCCAAGTTATGAGAAACCTGGTACAACATCCTCTATCTCTTTTGATTCCTCTTCACCATCCTCTACTGCTGCTCTATTTGTTGACCCTCTACCTCCATTGAGAAAATCATCCAGAATTTCCCATCCTCTTACCTATGTATCCCAATACATTTGTTACTTTGCTTTTACTTTGAAGGTTGCTTCTAATGTTTTACATGTGCATGAACCTTAGTTTTACCAGCAGGATGCCAGTAACCTACCTGGCAAGAGGCCATGCTTAAGGAATTTCAAGCACTTGAGGCTAACTACACTTGGGACTTAGTCCCTTTTCTTCCTCACAAGAAATCCATCCCCTGTAAATGGGTTTACAAAGTCAAACACAAGGATGATGGGTCCATTGAAAGATATAAGATAAGGTTGGTTAGTAGGGTTGATACTTAAAGAAAAGGTATAAAATTCACAGATACCTTCTCTCCCATTATCAAACTAACAATTGTCAAGTGCCTTCTTACCCTTGCTGTGAAAAAGGGTTGGACTGTGTATCAATTGAATTTAAATAATGCATTTCTTCGTGGTGATCTCTATAAAAAAGTGTACATGAAGGTTCCTCTTGGACTTGATGTTTCTTCGGCTTCCTTTCTTTCTTCTTCAGCTTTTTAGTTTGCAGATTAAGGAATTTTTGTATGGCCTTTGCCAAGCTTCTAGACAATGGTTCTCCAAACTGTCTGAAGTTTTGGTTTCAAGAGGTTATGAGTCTAGCAAGAATGATTATTTTCTTTTCACCAAACATTGTTCTGGTTCTTTGATAGTTTTTGTTGTATATGTTGATCATATACTCCTAGCAGGGGGTAATATTGCTGAGCTGAATTCTTTAAAATAGTTTTTAGACATTCAGTTCAAGATTAAGGATCTAGGTTCTGTACATTAATTTCTTGGACTTGAAATTCCCCCATCCTGAAGGATATCTCATGAACCAACATAATTATACATCTGACCTTCTTACTGAATTCCCTTGTCAGAATTACACTCCAGTTAACACTCCTTTGGATCCTTTTATCAAGTTATCCTTGGATATGGGTGCCCTTCTTATTGACTCTACCCTATATAAGAGATTTTTAAGTAAACTTAGTTTTATCCAACATATTAGGCCTAATATTGCCTTTTTAGTGCAATATCTATGTCAGTTTTTACAACATCCTCAAGAACGTGATATCCTTGCTGCTATACATGTCTTGAGATATCTCTCTGAGGATCCTGTTCAAGGCATTCTACTTTCTAGGTCTCTTGATTTTTGTCTTATTGCTTGGTGAGAAGTAGGCCTACTTCTAGGAAGAACAATACACAACCTACTATTTTCCTATCCTCTGTTGAGGCCGAGTACAAGGTAGTCTTCCTATTACTGCTCTTGTTCCTATTTATTGTGACAATCAGGCTTTCCCTCCATATTGTCAAGAACACGATTTTTCAAGAACGCACAAAACATATCGAAATTAATTGCCACCATGTTCGTGATTGTTTACATTGTGGATTGATCTCACTTCATTTTGTTTCTAGCAGGCTTCAGTTGGATGGCATTATAACCAAGGCACTTTCTGGTGCTCCCTCCTTTGGTACACTCTCCAAGTTGGGCGTGCTCTCCCCTTCCAGTTTGAGGGCGATGTAAGGTATATGGGCCCAGTTGATATTTGAGCTGGACCTGATCCCTATTTTTTCCTTGGTTACATTGTATTCTTTTATTCAATTTGTTTTTCCTTATATGTAAAAGACTGGGAGATATTTTTAGAATAACACAAGTTCATATTCTCTCTCACCGATTTTCTATTTCGCTCTCTAACTTTCCCTTTAGCTAGGGTTTATTCATATGTCGTACCGCCATTGTTGATGAAATACACGAGCTTAACAAAGCGAATTGTATTCTAAAGTAATTATATTTTTGTTTTAAATATTTTTCCTTCAAAGATATACAGAAAAAACAAATAAAATAAATATAGATCAAGAGGACAATTTGTTTTTATTGAGCTCAGGGTCGATTACAATAATTTCTCCATTTCATGAAAACAAGGATGTAACATTTTTCTATATTGAATTTAGAATTTACCATAAATAATTTTTCTATTTTATACAAATACGATTAACATTTGCATGCACCATACTTTTTCGTAACCTAATATAATTGCGATAGTACAGTAGATTGTTTGTGAATATATACACAGTTTTTATTAATTATACTAAATATAAAATGGTTAATTATGTCTTCCAACAAATTCTAATTAATTAGACATGGGGCTGGGTCGTCCTTTACGAACTACCTGCCTAGCTGCCTAAAAGTATAGGTTGGTCAAAAAGGTGATTAATTCTAGCCATTACTGCTAGGTGGTAATATCTTAGAATACGATTGGATCGATATATAATTAAGAAGATAAATAAATTTTGTTTAGTAATTTAATTTTTTTCTGTGGAGAGTGCTCAGAAAATCATCTCAATATTTGTATATTTACAAATAATTAAACTTTAAACTTTTTTGTTTAATATACATCACATAAATTAAAGCGAATAAAATAAATCTTGTGTTGATTTTTTCTTTTTGACATCATTTGGTAGGATGTATTAATAAAAAATGTAATACAAGTATCAGTTATGAGATTATTTAGTTGTTTGTTTGTTATGATTTTTTGTCCTTGATATTACTTATACATCTTATTTAATACTATATACAGTGTGTAACTAATGCATGATAAATTATAAATTCATGATATTAGTAATACAAAGCTTATTATTAATATATGAATAAATATTTTTGTCACAATATTCAAGAATACTTGAGTTTGCAACACCCCCCCCCCCTCCTCCCGCCCTTTTGAATTCGTGAAGTTCCTAAAATTTCACATTCAAAATTATTATTTTTGAGATTTAACTTAGAACTCATAGATTATAATCTAGAATATTTAGATATATATAATTGTATATATACTTGTACACAAGAACTTCTTATTACTATATAGTAGTCTTGGAAAACTAATCTTAATTTCCACCAAACTATACGGCTAATTAAGCTTTCATATTTGTAAAACAAGGCCCCACGACACCTCCCTTTTTCCATATTTCTTGTATTTGTTCTGGATGGTCTAAGTCTTTGTTTAATCTATAGTCTAGACATAACAACTTATATATAGCCTTTTAAGATATGTTTATTTGGTTGACATTAATTGAAGAAGGAATTTCAGACTTATAGGGGTACAAGTGGTGGGTGACTTTATAACAATTAGTCAATTTTTGGCGGGACAGTTGCATGCAATCAAACAAGTTGTAAGAACCTCGACTTTTGGCATCAACTAATTATTCATCGATTGATTACTAGGATAAGACAAGGTTAATTGAGTTGAGAAAAATCAATCTAATATAAAGTGAGAAAAGTTGTCATTCAAATTGGCCCACTTATTCTAACTTGTCCAACTAAAGTCAACATATGATCAAGATTTAGAATTACTGTAATTTGATATATATATATTTTTTAATCGAGTCTAATCGGGTTTAGTGTGGTATCGGACTGGTGATATATATATATATATGTATGTTAAGTCATTCAGATACATAGTTAAACACATGATAAATTATGCGTCATGATATATGTGACGTATCACGCATATCTGGGCATCGTTCAGATACGTTATGATGCATATAATGTATCAGACATATCTTGAGCCAATCAGATACATTAAAGAAGTGATTTATTTTATAATTTCTTAAAAATAGTATGATAAAATATAAATATAATATTTGATTAATTATTTAATTTACTCATATATATAAACCTTATATAGCCAAGCCAAAGTGCTTATAAATTTTATAGCCCCAAAAACTAACTTACAAAACATAGTCATATAATAGTATTTCCATATAGAATTTATAAGTTTTTTTTATAGTTGTGTGAAAATATTTCGCTACATGATTAAAGCATTATAAGTCAATGCCTGTCTTTTATAATTGGTATATAATTAATATATAAATTTGTACATAAACAAATTAGATAACCAGAAAAGATAATTATACATTAGTTACACAATAATTGGTAATCAAATCTTAATAATTATATATAATTAATATATAACTTGTATACTATACATATTCTATAACAAGAAAAAATAATCATACATTAATCAAATAAAAATTATATATTAATTATATAATAGTTATACACCAAATTATAAATTATTATACATTAATTACTAACCTAAATATTAGAAAATAAAAAAATATAACTATATATTAATTATGTGATAACTATACGTACATTGAATATTTTATATCTCTACCTTACCCAAAAGAAAATTTATGCCCCTATAAAATTGTAGGATTAGAATTAAAATTCTACAATTACTTA
>JBDJHY010000049.1:11992207-12003246 GCA_039654485.1 Withania somnifera | reverse complement strand
TTTTCCCAGGTTGATTTGTGACAATAACTTTGAAGGGAAGATTCCTTTGGAGATCAGGAAGCTTCATCTGCTCTCAGAATTGGAATTTGATGATTACCTCACCTCTGGTGTTGCAGACAGAACTAGCAGCATAAATAGAAAATTTGGGCATTGGTAAGACTACTCTAGTTGTTTGGTTCTTTTATCTTCATGTTACAGCTGTGCTACATTTTGAAGTCGCATACTTGTTCCTATGTTCAACGATATTGAAAATGCAGAAAATCCATACTCAAGCCATTTGAGGAACATGTACCAATGTACTACTTTCATACTATGTTCATGACCTCCTTTGGTTTTTCAAATCTGCTCTCTACCTCGTACAGTAAGTTTGGTATTAAAGTCAAATAAAGTGCAAGTAATTATCCTTGAAGTTGCATTGAAGATCTTTGAAGCATTTTCCATGCAGAGAGTTCCCCCACTAATCTTTCATACTTCCCTTACAATTCAAACCATCGCCAACCTCTCACACCTCCGCATGGGGCATTCGTGGCCCAGTCTCCAATGCCCTACAATATTCAGAGGGGATAAGACTTTGGTGTTTCTAAAGTTGTGATTCATCTTTTTGTGAATCTTCTTATTCATCAAGGTCTATTTATGTGGAAATCAGACTGAGCGATTGCATAGTATTTGCTTATACCGTCGACTTTTCTGTATATTGACAACTAAATTGGTGGAAATGTGGTTATTCTGACCCATGAGTAAAAGAACACCTTGAATATTTATCATATGCGTGTTTTGCAATATGAAAACTTCAGCCAGCTATAAGCATGAATTTATTCTATTTGTCCCGTTAACGCTGTTTCGAGTTCTGGATATAGGCACTCTTCTTGGACAAATGACTTCGGCTTTAGCTTTATAACTGATGTCGGAGCACTGACTACTTTTTAATATGCTTATATATTACTTATCAATCACATCCTTCAAGTTTCATGTTCCGCTCTGAAAATTTGGTGCCTTTTTTCTTGCAGCATCTGGCATGGGAGGTTGAGGCCATCTAAGACCATAGGCTCTGTTGTCAGACCAATCAAAAGGATGCTAATGTGGTATTTTAGTTTTTTCTCGCTGTAAGTAACTACATCGTCTTTTGCCATCTTACGCTTTCTAAATAAGTTTAATGGTTCAGAAGCAATATTTTTATTCCCTAATAGGTTCCCGCATCTTTTGGATGCTCAGGCAGGCTCCAACAACCTACCAAGTGAGTGAAAATATTTTATGATACATCTTTTGTAGGAATTTAAAAGAATTGTACACAAAAAAGTATTTTATCCTATTGTTTTGCAGGTTCACCTTGGCCTCATTTTATCCATGCTGAGAACCAAGCAAACGTTGAACGCCGTAAGCTTGTTGAACAATCCAGTAACCTTGCTTCTGCTCCTGCTAACGCAGGGAAACCATTGGGACCTGTTGTTTCTGTGCCAATCAGCAGAAGTAGTGGTTCATTTCGTGCTGTGCCAAAAACTGAAGGAGCTCCTCCTCCTCCTCTGAGTATTCCATCACAGACCACACCTCAACATCATCAGCCTCAAAATCCTGGGGGACACTCTAATGGTGCTGTTAAACAGCCAACTGCTAGTCAAGCCCCAGTTGGTAGGAAGTCCGGAAGTACATGGAAGTATATAGGAATTGCCATTGGGGCTTTTCTGGTTGCTATTTTTGTGTGTCTGATATTCATCTGCAAGAGCAAAGCTGCGAGAACAATAGGCCCTTGGAAGACTGGATTGAGTGGACAGCTGCAGAAAGCATTTATTACAGGTACTTTTGATTTAGTGCTGGGTCACAACTGATGCTGCTGCTGGTATCCTGCCCAGATCCATATGTTCTAGTTCAACTTTTGGGTTCATTTTCTCTGGTGGATTTAATCCCAATCTTAGACGCCTATGATAGTTCTTTTCCTTTCGATAGATACTTTAACTAATACTCCAAAATGATGTTAAAAGCATGTATTACGTGGGTTTTAGTCAAACCTCCTGTATTCTATTCCTTCAAAACCATGTTATTTGCTCCCCCAACCCCCATCCTGCCCTACTATGTTGCCCTAAATGTTTTCTAGAGAACGCGTGAACTTCCTCTTGCTTCTCGCCTTGGATGTCTTTTCTGTACCTCATATTCCATGATACTCCTTGATCCTTTATCACAATCATTTGTAATGAAACTAAGAGAGACTTGGGAACATATTCCCTCTAATTTATGTATGGTAAGGATTGAAAAATAAGATAATCTACAAGTGAATTACTTCTTTATAGCCTTTTTTGAGATAACAGTTCTAGATTGGAGCTTCCACTTTTAGTTTGTCCAGCTTACTTCCTAAGCTTAATGTTTACTCTGATGACAACCGTAAGATGGTGAATCCAATTTAACACTCATATTTTGGTTCTCATGTCTTATGCGAAAAATCAATTGTAGGGGTCCCAAAACTAAACAGGACCGAGCTTGAAAATGCATGCGAGGATTTTAGCAACATTGTTTGCAGTCAAGATACATTTACCGTCTATAAGGGAACTCTATCCAGTGGGGTAGAGATTGCTGTTGTGTCAACTGCTATAAATTCTCTGCAAGATTGGTCCAAGCGTTCTGAATTGGCCTTCAGGAAGAAGGTTAGTTGTTATCTCCTTCACTAATAAAAAGCTGCTTTACAATATATTACCATCTCACTCTTTCTGTAGTGGCATCCTAGTTGTCTCTGTACTTTTTAATTGCATTTACTTATAAAATGTTTTATTATTGTGCGCTTGGCTAGATCGATTCACTCTCAAGGATAAACCACAAGAATTTTCTGAATCTAATTGGATACTGCGAGGACGATGAACCTTTCACAAGGATGATGGTCTTTGAGTATGCAACAAATGGAACTCTGTTTGAGCATCTGCATGGTAAACTAGTCAGCTGTTCAACTTTCAGTCTAATCATTTGTTTGGTAGTGTGGCTTAGTTTTGATTAATGCAATCTAAATATTTTGTCGTTTCAGATGAAGAACTTGAACATCTTGACTGGGCTGCAAGGATACGAGCTATAATGGGGACAGCGTATTGTCTTGAGTACATGCACAATTTGAATCCTCCCCTGTCGCATTCTGATGTAAATTCACGCTCCATATTTTTTACGGACGATTATGCTGCTAAGGTGTGCTTCATCTTGAATACGTACCCTAATTTCCCCTATTAGCTACATATGTCACCAAGACACTTCATATAATAAATTGAATTTGGTATTACATTGTGTAATGTCTTGAATAAAAAGAATCCTTTTATTTTTACAGGTTACAGAGCTTGCTTTCTGGTCAGAAATAATGGTCAAGTCAAAGTTTGCCAGTGGTGATCTAGAAAATTCTGAGCTTCCACCACTTGCTGATCCTGAGACGAATGTCTATAGTTTTGGGATTTTGTTGCTGGAAGTAATTTCTGGAAAGTCACCTTACTCGGAACGAGAGTCCCTTCTGAGCTGGGTAAATCTCCATATATCTTATTTTATACGACCTTTAATTACTTCGCTCTTGATAGACTAGTGAAACCTTATTCTCTGCTTTGTTTAGGCGGAGCAATGCATTAATGATAGGCAGAACCTCAGCAGCTTGGTTGATCCAACACTGAAGTCCTTCAAGAATAATGAGCTTATGGTTATCTGTGAGGTAATGAGAGAATGTCTCCGAGAAGATCCAAGGAAGAGACCAACAATAAAAGAAGTCATTAAAAAGCTAAGGGAAGCGATTGATATATCTCCTGATGCTGCAGTTCCAAGGCTATCTCCCCTCTGGTGGGCTGAGCTCGAGATCCTATCCTCCGAGGCAGCATAACTGACTAGTATGTCTACTTTTGTAAGTCGAGGTGTTGCATTGCTATGCATAAATGACCTAAAATATACCTCACTAATGTCGACTATGAGTCGTATGTACCTATTTTTCTGTTCTAAATATATATCTTAGTTCATTCTTTTAAAATTCTCTGCCTTCTTCGCCATAAGTTGCATTTCTACCTTTCCCTGTGTGTGGGATATTTATATGGTGCATGCTCTTTTGTGATAAAAAAGGTTGTTTTGTACAAGAGGATTTGAACAGGGTGTTCAATGTTGTCAAATGCCTCTCTCTCACGCTCAGCAATTCGTCAGCATAGAGTCTTGGAAGTTGTAAGTTTCCAATTTTTTCTGGATTTCCAGGTTTCCATTTGGTTTATTTGGATCATGATTGGAGCTTTGCTAGCAAGTGCATGATTGCTTTATACGGGCCTGAGTTTCTGTTCTGTTTGGCTTTTGCTTTATTTTGAGGGCTGCATGCCATGGATTTCTATGTTGCTCGGACTCTCCAAATCATTGTTGCTCCCTTGACAGATTCTATAAAATGCATTAACTTTGGAGTATGTGACAGTCACAAGCCAATATTTTTGAATAATTCAAGTAACATAGATTGATTTCTGAAATCTTCATGTTTTTGAGATGTAACTAGCAACATATGTGTTTTATCTTTGCATTTTTCTCTGTTTTTGGGTGTGTTGCTTATATATATATTTTCTTTAACAAGAAATTTATAAAAAATACTTCCTCCGTATAATTTTTACTTCTTCTTGTTTAACTTGGTACATTCCTTAAGAAACAATAAATAAAAGAGAAAGTTTTACGATACTATCCCCCTATTAATTATAAGCTATCTAGTGTTATGAAAATGTATAGACTATCTAATAATAGGAGTAAATTAAAATAGATATAAAATAATAAATTATTTTTTATTTTTTCAAACTGAATTAGTAAAATTGAACAAAAATATAGGTGTAATTTTTAAACTATGATTAGCAAAATTTTCGGTATAGGCCACTATAGATATCTAAATATATTCATAAAAATGACAATAGAGAAAAAGAATTAGATATATATGCATGTGCCCCGCTGCTTGTAAAATATATTGAATTGACCCTATTATTCCAATCGAGAAAAAGAGTAATATGTTGAAGTCATCTTCATCCTCACTAAAAAGATTGTGCATCATTGTTCAAAAGTTTCAACGTGGTGGTGTTCACGTAGATGCATGACTTTTGTAGGATAATAGAATAGAACTAGACACAAGATATAGCTAATTACATTAAATAATTTACACAACTTGTCTATTGCTCATTTTTATTTTCTTAAAACACAAAAGATACGTAAATAGGTGTTTATGTGAGTCATTTTATCCTATATATAGGTAGATGCTAAGGTCATCGCCTCCTCATGTTGTCAGGATAATGTGTGAAGGAGAGGATGGGTGATGTCGTGATGATATGCAAAAAGAAAAAGAAATAAAAAAGATTTATGGATGTTGGTGTAATATATTACAAATTATAATAATTATAGTTGAAAAATAAAATGAATAAAAATTGAATAAATAAATAAATATTCAGGCACGTGCGAATATCTCGCTCTGTTTAAGAAAATTTAAGTCAACTGCGGCATTATCTACACCGGTCAACAACCCCATAACGCCGTACAACTCAAACAACTTCGAATTAGTTGAAGAGTCTAAAAAATCCACCATTAGAACACTTTCACTCAACATAATATTTTTTTTTGTTGTATAGTGAATATAGTTGAAAGCTTAGAATATTTTTCTTATCTCAACTCTCTCTTTCATTACACTAACCTCAAAATATAAGCACAATATATTTCTTGTCATCTTTTTTCTCTATTTCATATATCTTTCAACACAAGAAAGAAGACATATTTTATATAGGTGTAGAATTTCTTTCACAAATAAATGACAAGAAAATGAATGATTTGAGGTGTAGTGGGGTAATTAGTAAGAGTTAGTGGGAAGAACGTGTCTTAAGGTTACACCAAAATAATTGACTACATTTTGTCAATTTAATCCCACTAAAACAAATACATACATCTGAGAACATGTCATTGTAGTTACAAGACTAATAACACCACTTTCTCCACTTTATGCCTACTAATAATCATGCACTTTAATATTTTTATTTTAATAATAAAATGCACCAACATTTCCCCACATATTTTAATATTCAAATAAGAGAGTTTACCAATTTAATTGAACGTAGACTATTATACATCATGAAGATGTGGTTTGTATTGAACCTCCACTTAGTAAAATAATAATCTTTACTCCAGAATTAGTTGTGGTTTCAGATTTGAACTATGACTGAAGGAAAATAAAATATTACTACTTACACACAATAATCATGGTGTTGGCATAAGTTTTAATAGTCAACACATTGTGACCTTTAACCCGATATTCATGAGTGTTTTGAGAATAAGTCAATTCTCATAGGAAACGACCTACTTTCACACTCACATAGGTGAAATTTGTCAAGAGTGCTTCTATAATTTCGACACCTCACTCATACGAGATACAAATTTTCATCAAGAGTTCATAGACTCAACATACATTTATAAGATAAATGCACTCACATCATAGGGAGAGAATACAATTAATATTACTGCGTTTCTAACGAGAAATCATATGATTCGTTTTTTCCGTTGAACTTTGTTATATGATCTCTAGTCCCCACGTTGGGTTTCTTCATATATGACACTTGAAATTAGTGGTTTCAATTTCATCCTTCTCAATGTGCTTCAGGCCTTTTATCTTGCCAATGCCTCAGTCTAGATCTGCAAGATTACCACAAGACTTAACACAATTAATTTAATGATATACCATGATTAATATGATCTCACAATTTTTATTTTCTTTTGGGTCTGAATTTATCATTATAATAATGCTTTATACTCTATTAATAGTATTGGCGCTATCACAATTGATCAAATTTAGAAATTAATTTCTCAAAATAAAGTGATTAATATATCTCTAAATCGATTCACTTTTAATTAACTGAAATTAAAACAATTAGTTTAGCCTTCACGGTAAAGTTAGCAAATAATTATTTGCTTTACTCATTTTCAACAAATACCTCCAAAACTTCTCATTTGCATCAAAAAAAGACTTTACACTTTTGAATATAACAACACAATTTTTTAATAGTACCAGCCATAAAGTCTAAATATATTTGACTTGCTTGTACATGATATACTACATCTGTAATATCATGCGAAGTGCAATCACATATCTTATATCTAGCATACTCTTTTTTTTTATTTGTCTCATTACTATCACACACGTGAATCCAAAATAGTTGTGAGACTCATACAATCGACGAAATTGTATTTCTTAATATTTTTCTTTTTTCATTTCATCAATCCTCACTGTTTTAAGAATTTAATAAAATATATATACATGAAAAGTGGTATCACTTATTCATGAAAATATTAGGTAATTTTTTTATTTTCTTCGCTACAAATAATTTAGATTGAGTAGGTAAGATATACTCTACTTGTCTTATCTCTTCACTTTCATCTCTCGAAGAGATCTAGTGACACTGAAAAAGCTGATGTTAAGGTCTTCCATCTTGATATTCATAATTTCAAACTGTAACAAACAATAAAGTCTCCTTAAAATTATTAATGTAATATACAGACTACAATAATTACACTTAAAAAATAGAACAACAAATAAACAATAAATAATTATTTAAGTTAAGGCACGAATATCTTCCTCTCTTTAAAAAAATTTAAGCCTGCTGCAGCATAATCTACACCGATCTAACAATATAGCTCTTGACTTATCCACTTCAATATATAAAAGTCAGACAATATCGTACAACTCAAACAACTTTAAATTAATTAAAGTCTAAAATTTCACCATTAGAACACCTTTCTTTAATATAATATTTCTCCTTTGTTGTGTAGTAAATATAATTAAAAATTTTAAATATTTTTTAATCTCAATTTTATCTTTCACTACTCAAACCTCAATGTATAAACACAATATATTTCACATATATCTTTCAAGACCAAAAAAAAATGACATCATCCTTTATATATGTTTAAATTTTTTCTCAAAATAAATAATCATTTAAGGTATAGTAAAATAATTAGTAGAAGTTATTGAAAAAAAACATATCTTACAAAAATAATTTATCATATTTTCAATTTAATCTCACCAATATAATGAAAAAAAATGTGTTATTGTAATTATATTAATTATAAAATTAATGATTATAACTTTTTCCAATAAAATGCACCAACAATGAAAAAGGAGAAAGGTGGGTTGTAATTGTACATTTTAAAAATAATGTCGTAAGCACTACTATAAATCAGCGTAATGTCTTATTTATATTGCAGCAATTAAGGAAAGACACAAGTATCTAAGGCGTTTTTGATCAATTTCAAATTTCTACATGAGAATCTGTGAAATTTGGAGATCAGCATTATTCGGAACTGCATATTACTAGTGTCAGTTTCAATGTTAAGCCTATGATAATTTCTCTTATTAATTGTTCTACCGTCAATCAAACTTTAATCAATAACACAAATACGTAAATATTCATTAATTCTTTTTTGATGATATTAATTTCAAATCAATCCTTACACACCCTATGGAGTAGAGTACAAACTAAGAACCAAATTAAAACTAACAAAAGCTAAAAAAATGTCGCTTCATCAAAGGAAAACATTCCTCATACTCTCAAACTAACTAGCTAATGCTAATTACCTAACCAAATTGTACAAGAAAATATTCATTATTTTTCTAATACAAAAGCATTATACATATCACTAACAAAAGCTAAAATGCCGCTTCATAAAAGGAAAGTGTTCCTCATACTCTCAAACTAACTAGCTAATTACCTAACCAAATTGTACAAGAAAATATTCATTATTTTTCTAATACAAAACCTCGAGATTGATTAATTAATTGGCAACAACATTGAGTCTTTTTCTGCCCCTTTTCCTCATCTGAATTTGAAGCGAAGAAATAGCAGCCAAGAAATCCACGCATTGTATAGGACTCAATATATCCAACAAACCCTTCAACGTCTTGAGCCTAACACAATCCGCCATTTTCATAACCCTCTCTAAACTCATCATTAACCCTTTCAAAGCCAACTCTACTAACTCATTCAACTCATTATTATCACTGGTTTCCATCCTTGCCAACTCCACCATCTTTCTATCCCCTATTGCCATCTGTTGCCTCTCCATTTCCCTCTCCACTTTGTCTTCCTCTCCCCTAATTTTCACCCTTAAATCATCAATATTTTTCGACTGCTCATCCGAAAGATCACCAGCAACACCAACTAGTCTGAAGGCCATAGAAGGCTTCCATCCCGTGACCCATAAGTATGCATTTTCCAAAGGGCTTAGCCACATTGGTTTGAAAAATGATAAGATGTCTTCATGTGCTGCCGCCCATTTAGCTCTGTAGTATTCTTTGTGATGAGCGGTCATTTTGCTGACCAAGGACTCTTGATCTTTGACGTATGAGTTTTCCCTAGGAACAATAACAAGTAGTCTGAGTAACACTTCAAGTTGACTCATCCAATTCTCAAAGTACTTTGTGAAATTTTTACCAACTTGGGCTGTCATCTTTAATTTGTTGATGTTTTATATTTATATAACAGTGAGAAAAGTGATACTTTACATCTGAGAAAATGAGTTGAATGTTAGATATATATATATGTAAGAGGGATAGACGAAAGGTGACAATGCTACAAATTAAAAGAGATGACAAGAGTTGCGTGGCGTCTGCTCCTCTGCATGCATTACGCGCAGCTAGTTGATGAACTTGGCAAGTGGAGACACCACTTTTAAGTTCCAATTCGTAATGACGTCGAAATTATTTGGACCACTTATATTAGTTGAATTAATTGATTATCTAAACCTCCATTTTATAACTTTGTTTCTATTTTTTTTTTCTTCCTCCGATTTTAAAGTATGTCAAAAACATTTATATTGTCAGATTTTTGTAAATAATAGTAAATATATAAAGTATTAATAAATGAAAAAAATTGATACTTATTATAAATTGAAATTTATTACTTATATAAAAAGATTGTACTATCAGCACATATAATACTCTCTTCATTTTTTTTTGTCTACTTTAAAATATAAATTTTCTCTTTATTTATCAAAGGACACTTTTTTTGGTTTTATGTTTTACTATTAATATTAGTTACTTATTCTTAAATTATTTTTTAAAATTTATTATTAAATATCAATTAATATATTTATAACATACTATTTTAGTCACTGTTTCCTATTAAATCTAAAGTGAAAAAATATTAAATGAAGTATGATTTAAGGTTTTGCAACAGAGGGTTGGTGATGTTTGAGGGCATTGAAGAGGCAATATAGGTTGGAGAGGGGAATGCATGAAGAGTAAGTGTAGGCAACGGCATTGGAACGTGTCATAAGAGAGCTTATTTGTATCCAACACGTGGTGCTAGTTTGACATGTTAAGTTGCTTCTACGAGTCATCGATGATGACTAGCCTAGGCACACAAAGACAAGTATTAGTTGGATCTAGCCGTATTGTGGCAAGTCAGGCAGGCAACAAACATGGGATGCCCATCTCATGTTCTAATTACTACCACTGGCTACCTGAGTTCATTTGGAACACGAACCTGGCCCTCTCGTTCACATAAGGTTAGGCATCTTTTCATCACGAACCTGGCCCTCTCGTTCACATAAGGTTAGGCATCTTTTCATTAGTTATTTTGTTTAATACATATATGTTGTCTCTTAATTTTGTTAAGAGCTACGTGGATAGAATGAGAATCGTGTCTTTTTCTGAACGTAGGGAAAGAGAAAATAAGGGTGAATCATATCCAATAAAGCTTTATATACTTTTTCTTTTTATTATTGATGGTGGAATAAAGATTTTTATTAAAAGGTTAAGAAATATAAAAGTAAATTAAGAAATTAAAGAATTTAAATATATAAAACTTTCAGTCAAAAAAATTTCGAATGGATCCCTTTGCTTATCACAGTGACATTATTGAAGTTAAGCCTATATTCATGATTTGTTTACCTGATGTCGCTAGGATCTTTTTCTTAGGCCTTTAATATAAATAATATATTATAATATTTTATTTATTTTTTACTTTACACATTATATATATTTAGCATAATTTTAATATAATAACATATAAATTAATTTAATACTATTTAAAAATTTCAAATTA
>JBDJHY010000049.1:11909830-11938059 GCA_039654485.1 Withania somnifera | reverse complement strand
GGTAATTCTCTGATGCTTAAGTTAGCCAAGAACTTTGAGAGAATATATCAATAGTATTTGTAAATAGTATTATGTGCATACCTTTGCCTCCTTCTGTTCTGACTTTTATAGCCGTCTCTTGTACTTAACACCATAGTGGGTGCTGGAATCACAGAGTAACATCCGCCGTGATTCTCGCCACGCTATATGTCTTAATAGTAATCTTACCATGATTCTGCAGTATTAATGGTGATTATCTAATATGATAATTACCTGATATGGTAGCTATCTGTTATGGTAATTATCTGATATGATAATTACGGTATTAATAGTAATTTATTAATTACTACTGTTATTCTACAACTATTATCTATTGCTAAAGCAAGTCTCATTGGATTTATCAAAATTTTATTTTTGATTTTAATAATAATAAGAAAATTAATGAGGTTAAAATTTTAATTGTGACACCACAAAATTTTGTTTGTCCAAATCATCCTATTTTTATTCCTGTTTGAGCTAAATTTGGTTTTATCCAATCCTATAATTTTTAAAAGCTAATTAAGAGCTGGCTTGACCTTGCTTAATAAAAAATAATTTTAAAAAAATCAAACTTTAATAATTTTTAAGTTAAAAATAAAATGTTAAAATACCTATTTTTAATTTTTAAAAAGTCAATATTAACTCTTTTTTAATATCCAAACACTCTTAAATTTTTTAATTAGATTGACTTTTAAGCTAAACTAAACACCCTCTTAAGCTTGATTAGTCAGATAGAAAATGTATACCTTTGCTTTGTAATTACTTTTTAGGGGTAATTTTCACAAATGGTAAAGCTAATTATTATTTTTTTTTCTCCACAAAAATAACTTAACTGTATATTTTAGCACAAAGTTCACTAAACATTGAGTTACTAACACAAAAATCACAATGCCAAAAAATAATACTTTGAGCCGAACAACTAATTTTATCTCTCTTTTCTTAAAAAATAAAATATAATAATAAAAAAACAAAAGCATTTAACCCAACCATACCCTATCTAATATCTAAATCTCGTATATTCCTAATAAGAGAATCATGATACGACCATCTCTCTTGATAATTCTTAATAGCAAAATTAATAAAGCATGTTTTTTTAAAAAAATCTAAATTATCAATATTAGTGTACATTAGAATTTACTTTGAGATAAAATTTAAACAAATATGTGATTATTATGACTTAATAAATAAAAAATGTTAGTTATTTAATTTTATAGTAAATAAGTCATGTTTATGATTTTTTTTTCTTCTATAATACTCCAATAGTGAATTGTGCAAGGTGATAATTTAGAAATATAATTTTATTTCTAATAAAAAAAATATGCATCAACAAAATAAAAAAAACAGACATATATTTCTCCTAATAATATATGTTATTTACCGTATCCTTACTCCTCTAGTAGTCAACACTAACTCCAAAGAGGTCATTGCAATGCTGAAAAATGGCAATTTTAACTATAACACTATTATTGATGAATAAGAAGACTAGGAAGACCAAGAATACAACACATCTTCGCGATGCACTTGCAAAGGAGGAAGCCAAGCTGGATCAAGCTGATGGAAGATGTACTTTTAAAGTTCCTTTGGTGTATGTATTTCAAGTTTTGTTTGGGCGACCTTGTTTTGTAAGAAAAATTGGGATACAAAACATTGTTAGTAGATGTGCCTGACTTAAATTTATTTTTTGTTGAATTAGAATGTATTGTTAATTTATTTACTTAATATAATTTTTTAAATTATCAAAAAAATATATGCTATTTATAAAAACGACACAATTTAAACTTGAATAACTACTTTTTCTTTGAGATTCTACACTTCTTCATTGGCACAACTTGCACATAATCTTGCATTGCTCTCTTCTCGACTTTCTTACCCCTTTCTGATCCTTACATAGTTATAATACTTCGTACAATTTCAAAAACTACATATTTTGAGAGGCCCAACGAAAAAAAATCGTATTTTTAAAATGATTTTGTTAGTTCTTTTATTAGGATGTATATATATAATGGTTAGGGGGTTTTTAAAAAAAATTAAATTTGGTAATAAGAAAAGGAAAAATTAGCTGTTCACTGAAAATATCTTCCGATATTATAATTTTTGTGTTAATAATTCAAAATTAAGTAACTTTTATATTAAAAAATATAATTAAATTATTTTTATATAAAAAAAAATAATTAGCTTAACATTTATGAAATACACCAAAAAACTTTTTGACAGAAAATAAAATAAAATTTGTTATTCAGCGGAATGACTTTCCAACCCGACTGGGGATCCTTAACCCAATAGCTTCAACTAATCCCCAAACTTCCAAAATCCCCAATTCCTCCACCCTAATTGCCTCATTCCACATTCATTCAGCATAATAACAATGGCATCATCACAGAAGAAAGAATCAGAGGGAATCGCTCTACTGTCCATATACGGCGACGACGACGAAGAAGAAGATGACGAAACAGAACAACAACAAGAAGAAGAACCAAAGGAACAAGAATACCAAAATGTCGCTGTTTCAATGGACATGGAGGTCCAAGATGATACCAACAGAATTATCGGGTTGGATTCCGGTCGGAGTTCCTCTCCTTCACCATTAATTCACTTCCAACAACAATCTGTTGAAAATTTGACGCCTAACAAGGTTTCGAATTTTGGTGTTGGGTCTACTACTACGACGCCGTTAATTTCCGTTTCTTCTCCAATGGAGTTGAATGTGAGTAGACGAGCTAGGGTTACTATTGTTGATTATGCTCATGATGAAGTTAACATGTCTCCCGAACCTGAGGTACTCCTATCTATCCTCTCATTTCTATTCCATTTTGCTTGTATATGCTTGTCGGTTGAAAAAAAAAATGAAGAAGAGAAAATTAGGAATTTTTTCTTTTAAATAATGCTAGAAAACTAGAGTTATTCATGTAATAACTGTAGTGGAGGAGCTAGGATTAACCACATATAAATAATGTAGATTTTCCTCAGCTGAAGATGTCCTGGCTCTGCTTCTAGTAATGAAACCCATGATTTAGTAGTTGCTGATAGATTTTTTAATTTTCTCTTTTGGTGGTTGAATGTAGGAAGGAGAAATAATGGCCAGTGGAAGAGTCATGTACGGAGAGGAACTTCAAACTGTTAGCGGTATGTATGCCTTGTGATTTCTCAATTCAGTTCCGCGTCTTTTGCTGTTTTGTTGTTGGGGCTCTTACTTAGTTTAATTGACCTAAGAGTTATGCTTAATGCGGTTTACATTGTTCTCGATAGGCAACTATTGTAATTCAACCAACTTTTGTCTCATTCTGCCATCTCAATTTATATGGCTGTCTTGACACCTCTCCATCAGCAAAAACTTGTTATAATCTCAATTTCATTTTTCCCTTATTCACATACTCGTATAAGATTTGATACAACTTTCTTGTAGACTTGGCTTGATACTAAAAGAAAGTATACTTTTGGTATTGTATGCATATATAGCTTATGTGTCGAAAGTCTTATATTTTTGTTAATTCCCATGTCCACTCAAATAATTCAGAATGAATTGGGACAAGGGAGTGTTTATAAGCTTATCCAGAAAGTACATGGAAGAAACGTATGGGTTAAATGAAATCACTTTTAGCTGGTTAGCTTGTCATTTTGGTAAGAAGTTGGCATTTACAGTTTTTTGATCAATATAGTTAATATTTATGTAAAAAATGTCTTTCATATTTATGAAGTTGATGAATATATTCTTTATGAAGCAGTATTTGGTAATGAGGCTCCAATCATCAAAGTCAAAAGTAAAAAGATGACTATTGTTTTACTTACCTTATTAACTTGGGAGTTAAGCTTCTTATTACTTTCTTTTTCAGTTGAATCTATAGAAAAGGATTCACCAGCTCTTCAGGTTAGAACACCTAGCACTCAAACCCCTCCTCAATCAGCTGAACCAACTGATCGAATCGATGATATTATGGAATTTGCTGTTAATGAAGGTCATGGAGTAGCTGAAGAATCTGCTATGGTTCCTGCTGAAGAACAAAAAGAAGTAAATCTATTGGAGAGATTTCTTCCTCCTCCACCAAAGGAGAAGTGTCCAGGTGAATTGCAAGTAAGTGGTGACAGTAGTATTTTTGAAATGGATGCTAGAAATATGCTTATGATTAAATGCAATATTCTAAGGTAGCACTGACTTTTCTCTAATAGACCATTAAAGTTTAAGCTTGCATTTACAGACTTGTTTCTGTAGTGTACATTTAGATGATATTGATAACTTATATGTGTCTTGTATTATGTGCTCTTTTTGTGGATTTTAAAATGAAATTGCGTTCTATGCAACATCTTTCTGTAGTAGTTGATGAAGGAATGGTTAGATGAGGACTGGATGACCATCATCTGGGCTCGCTAAGTCTTTTTATCTCCTCTCACAGACAGAATAGATCATTCTCTCTCCCCCTCACTCACACACACACTCGCTTTCACGCACTATGCATAATAGTCTATCGAAAATGTACTGATTGTCTTCTACTTTTGGGCAAACCTGGAGTGGTCTACAATAAGGTTAGTATGAAAGTATGTTATGCTATTTGCATAGGCAAGTTTTGAAGTTGCCAAGATATGTAGACCCTGAACAGTACATGTATCTAGTGTCGTTTAGTTATTGACCTTAAATGGAACATTGGTGCCAGTAACAAAAGTAAACCTTCACAGTACTAGCCAACCAGAAGCTGCTTGCTCATTTGGATGGAGTACACGATATGAAATTATTTTTTTGAAACCTTTATGAGTTGGTTCTCGATCTAAAAACATAATGGTCGTTGATTATTGAAGCTACTTATGAGTTATGACTGCGGGGGAACATGTATAATCTTAAAAATCTAGAATCAATTTGTTACTTGCTTCAGTCTGCTGCCTAAATTTCCCCTGCAGAAATGATTAATTTTTCCCCTGAAAGCTGGATCACACAGTTGTCCAGCGAAATAATAGATGCATGCTAGGGGTGTTCGATATTCAAATTTAACCAGAAAACCACTCCAAACAAAAATCTTTGTTTTTCAGTTTGATTTCAGATGAAGAATTTAAAGCTCTTGGCTTCTTCTTGGTTTGGAATATGGATTTGATTTTCTTTTAGAAAAAAGCTGAAGAACTTAATTACTTGTAGTGTATGGTTTTCTATCTTTATTTCTCATTTAATTATCCCATGTTCTTAGAGAGTTAGATACTTAGGTTGACAGCTTTAACTTAGGCTTGAACTCCTGTTATTCTGTCCTTTTTGAACTCCTTTAACCTAATCTTGCGTGTCTTTTAACAGCATGCTTGCTTCTTTCTTGACCAATATGCCTTGTGGTTTGTGTCTTATTTGGATGCTTCATATTTCGTAATCTCTGGAGATACTAATGGATTGGGAAGAAGAGATGTGTAAATTGGAATGTCTAATGGCTTTCTTCTAATTTAATTTGCACATTCTTGGATGGATCACTTTGTTCAATGAGTATTTTAGTTCTGTTTAGTTGGGGATAGGTGACTATTGCGAGTAGATTACACTTCAGTGGTTTTGCTGTATCATCAATTCTGTTCAATAAACCTTAAATGGTGTTTAACGTCAAGTGTTGTGTGCTTTTTCAAGTATATGGTTAGTCAAAGTTCAGAACAACATTTGCTAAGAAAAGATGCATGTATTAGAGAGGCCTCAAGGTAGACTAATGCGAGTGCCATGAGGGATTATATCTTCTTAAATATAGTTAACTTTTAAGAGAAGAGGCAGTGGTATCCCTTCTAACATGTTATTTCTTGCTTAATTTCTATGGTCAATTCTCATCTGTTCGTTTGATGATGACGAAATTAAGTGTTTCCCTCTCTAAAGAGAGACTCTTTTTCCTCTCTCGTGCTCCATATGCAGAAGCTATATTGTTTTTCGGGATAATAAGCAGTACAAAGGTATAACTTATTAAGGATGACCATGCAACATTGTTACTATGTAAACCTATAAGAGTAGGCAAACTTGCCCACTTCTTGATGAAGTTTGCATTTCTTGTATTCCTCTCTAGAGTCTTATCTCTTCAGATACTAACATTGTTTGTACAAGGTGTCTGTCTGCAGTGATATATAGTTGATTTTTGTTGGATTATCTTGGCGTTGGATGCTCTTTTATCTTTAGCTAATAGATTCTGGAGCTGAACTTGCTGTTTATGTGCTCCTAACAAATGACCCTTTGTAAATTCTACAGCGACTCTGATCATTTTGTCTTCCCTTCCAATTTTATGTGAACCTTACCATTTATGTACAAGAAGGACTTTGGTAGATGCCCTATTGTATGGATATTTGATTTGGCTACTTTGCTTTCAATTGTTACTCTTTTCTTGCCAATTCATTCTGCAGTGGAAGATCATAAAATTCCTTGAACTAAAGACTGCTGGTAGAAGCTTTAATGTGGAAGTACGCAACAAAAAGGAGTATCGGAATCCAGACTTCTTACTGCATGCAGTGACTTATCAAGATGTTGACCAGATAGGATCTTGTTTCAGTAAAGACGTATTTGATCCTCATGGATATGACAGAAGTGACTTCTATGATGAAATAGGTTATTAGCAATATAACTTCTGATTTCTCTCTATCTTTCAGCTGGACATATCTACTTTTGGTGGCATTGGTTATGGAATGTTCAAGCTATTTTGGGTACTTCCACTGTTATGTTTTTGTTAAGAAATGCTTCGTTCTGTGAATATGGAACAAGTATAAGACTTCCGACTTTTTTAGAACTCAGTTCAATCACATCTTGCTGATAATCCTTTTGGGGTTTAAAATTAAGTGGTGAAAATTTGTTTATTTTAGGTATCTGACATGTAGCTATTAGAAATGTCTTATAGCAGAAGATACTTTAGACATTTGCATCGAACTCAAACTGACATTCTGCGTGTGCCCCTCCCCCTAATCCAAAAGCACACACTATAAGTGTTCAATTAAACAGGTTTACCCAGACTACAGATCCCATTCTAAACAACATAAACTGAAATCCATAATCCTAGTTGCTATGGGATTATTGTTTATTTTTACCGTCTTCAAGATGAGTGACTATATACTAAAAGTTATAGAGGAATTTTTTGTATATAATGGCTAATTACTGGATCTACAGTGCTTTTCACATGGAGTTCGACAATGTGTAGCTAATATCATACCTTTCCTTCCAATTTATTGTTGCGAGCAAGGGTTTAGGATATTTTTTTTGAGGTTAAGCATTCACGAAATTTAGTCTGTTTCAGTGATGGAATAATTTTCCTTGAATTTGTGGATAATTTCTCATCTTTGAAGTATATCTCGAGTATAAGACTTTTTTTGTTTTTTGATAATTAAAGAAACTTTCATTGCCAAAGTGATACGTACACATCGGAATAATAAAAGTGCTTGTTGGGCAATTCATCTCCAACTTATCAGGACATCTCTATCTTCTAATCAGTGAAACCAAAGAGGTGAAGCCTACTTAGGGATAGCTATTAAAATACTCTAGTCTAGCAATTACACCTCTATGTAGTTTTTTCCAAAAAATTCCTGCACCAATTCACGTAATAATCTAGTATCTTGAAAGCAATACTTCATCCAAAAGAAATCTTGACTGGAATCTTTATTTCGTAAACAGAGGCTGACATGAGGCGTGAGATGGAGAGAAGGGAGCAAGAGCGGAAGAGGAGTCCAAAAGTTGACTTTATATTGGGAGGAACACAACCCGCAACGATGGTTCCTACACCAAAAATCAATCTGCCGATTCCAGGTTACCCATCTTTCTTTTTCGAGTCAAAATTTCTGTTGCAGTGGTTTCAGTTGGCTATTGATTATAAGAGTTCCCTGCTTTTCTCTTGTAATTCTTTGCAGGGATGGCTCCTGCTGGTGCCGGTGCATTACCACCGACTGTAGATGTTGTAACTCGGGATGGTAGACAAAACAAAAAGTCAAAATGGGACAAGGTTTTCATCTGCGCGGTCTCAATTAAATTGTTTCATTATGTCAATGCCTCTTGTATTGTAATTACCAATGATACTTTTTCAGGTGGATGGTGATCGGAGAGATCCTGTTTCTGCTGTTGGTGCACATGCAGCACTTCTATCAGCTGCTAATGCTGGTGCTGGTTACACTGCATTTGCGTAAGTTCATTAAACTCCATTTCTGTCTGTATTTCTTTTAGAATTTTCTTTCCATCATTCACTCCCTCGCCCCGGTCGCACTACAGGGTGGGAAAGCTTTAGATCCTTATGGGTTGATAGCTACTTTCTAGCTTTCTAATAAAAAATGAAGCTCATTTATTGCTTTATGAAACATAAACAATGTCGACCCATGATTGATTTAAAAGTTCAACATGTTGTTCAAGTTCCATACTATTTTATATTTTAAATAATCATGATGAAGTTTCACCATAGATTCCTCTAAGATATACCTTGTTGGAAGTGTGCAAATGTTTAAATAGGTAGAGCACCTGCTTTGAGCAAGATACAAGATCACTGGAAAATGGATATTTGAAGTCCTATTAATCTGTAGAATGATGCAGTATTGGTTTCTTTGGAAATACTCCTTTAAAGATATTGGGATGCTCTTTCTGTTGGTGAAATCTTATCTTTATGTAGGTTGAGGCACTTTCCTGCCTAGCTGTTGTATTCTTAATGTTCGTAAATAGCCATTTTCTGTTGAAATTTTTGACAAGGACACCCCAAAATCTCATTCTTAAGTTCACATGGATCTCAATATTACCCCCTGCTTCCCCTCCCCCAAACACTCACACACACTAAAGGAGAGCAAAAAAGAAATCAAAATGGAAGTAGTTAAGTTGCATGGTGCACATCTAGTGGTGTTTCTTTTTAATGATGTAGTGTGTAATTCAAGATTGTAATCATCATGCTAATATAAGAAATTGTAACTTCAATAGAGTCTGCAAAAGGACTTCGCTTCTTGTTTGTAAATAAGACTCATCAGTGTTCTCTTATATCATTCATTTTTAATTAAATGATAGCTTATCAAAAGGAAAAAATAGAGATACTTCATAAAGCTATGAATGTGTTTCCAGTTCAAAGATTTAATATTCATGTCAGATTTTCAGTTGATTCAATTTTATCACCATCTCTCACTCTAACATAGAAACTCATATTTGGAAGTAAAATCTTTTTTTTTTTCTGCTCACTAGTTCCTATCGGGTCCCTACATTTGTTATCTAGATTTTAGAATAGTTTTTTTTTAGCGCCCATGGGTGACCTAGTTGCCAATGCTAGTGGATTGAGATCATGAGGTCTTTGGTTCAAATGCCAACAGAGGCAAAGAACACTAGGCAATTTCTTCCTATCTATCCAAGCCTTGGAGAGCGTCACCAGACATTTGTTTTGCACTTGGCATTAGTTGAGGAAAAAGAGTTTCCTTACTATGGTTACCTTTCTCAAAAGAAAAAGTAAAAGTATCCCGTGGTAAGAAAAAGAGTTTTCTTACTTGGTGGATAGAGTTACCTGTTACCTGGTGCTTGCGTTGATGGGAGGAAAAAGTATCCCGTGGATTAAGTCGAGGTGTATGTGCGTGCAAGGTGTCTTGGATATCATTTTTTTTTTCCTAAAAGTTTCTTTACATTACATCCACCTCTTAGGTACACTGTTATTCCTTTTGAGGGTCTATTTTTGTTTAGTCAAACTTGCAGCAAAAAGTGAACTTCAAATTACATGGGCCGCATCCTAAAGTACCAGTCTAAAAGCTTTCACACTTAAAAGGTTGTAGGAGCAATCCATGTTATCTAATTCACTCACATGCACTTTTCATACTTGAATCTACGTTTCCCTCTACATTGGGTCCGTGGGTCATGCAAATCCTATCCTCAATGAGCCAGCTCTTTTAAGATTTTATTCAAAAAGTGAGATTCATGTTTCACCTTTTTATTACCTTTTGAATTCCAATAACCTTTCATCCTCCTTGTTGTTCCAGATGTAGACATGTCTGATGTTTGATTTAGCAGAGAGATGGGGTGATGTTTCATTTTTGTTTTCCACAGGCAACAAAGACGCGGGGAGGCAGAAGAGAAACGACCTAGCGACAAGAAGTTAGATAGAAGATCTTGACTATCTAATTTGACATGTTGACTCCTGAATCCATGTATAGACGTGGAAGTAATGCCTCTAAAGAGATTTATGGACTGGGGATCATGATCATCTTTGATGCATATAGATGATCTTTAGAGCTTTCTTTATTTGTCTAACCTTTCCAACATAGCCAGCCCTGCGTAAGTGTCGCCGCAGACAAAACAGTTATCTCCTCAGAGCAATGGTGCCTTATTTAATAAGGCAGTTTACAGGAAACACGAAAGATTCCTATATATCTACTGTAAATTGTATACCTTGATATACCCAATTTTTATTAGTAGTGAAGTCGATTACGGGTTTCGAAATTAAGAGTGTAACCATGAGAGCCATTGGAAGAATTTTCAATATGATAAATTGGGAGAGTAAATTGTATTAGTCTTCTTTTTACCCTGGCACCATAGATGCAAAGTATTAAGTCTTCTTTTAGCTGTGTACTCTTTGACTTGAGTCATTAAATTTTCTCTGTACTTCCTTTGAAAAGTTGGATGCCTTGTTTCCTTTATCCAGTCAAATTTCTTTGTTAATTTTTTTTGTATGTAGTCATCCAACCGAACACCCCTTTTCAAAAGGAACCTAAAGGCCAAAAGGACCCTACCCTAGTGATGTGATATAGTAAATGGGAACTTGTAAACCAAGATTATCAAGAAAAACTGTAATCCCTATTTTATGTACGCATTACAAAGTTGGGTGGATTTTAATTCTAACTAGGTACATGGTTGCTAAGAAAGTAATTCCTAATAAATAAACTCTGTTTATTTTATGGGGTTGTATCCATTGAAACTTTCTTTTCTTTAACTTAGGTTTGTCCTTTTTGTTTGTGTGAAATTACAAACTCTTGTTAATTAAGGTTTCAAACTTATCATATAGTTCAAGATAAGTGCTAGTACAAGAAATGTTGAAGTTGACAAGGTATGTCTGTGTCCAAGTCTACATCTTAGAAAGGAAAGTAGATCATTTCTCACAAAAATTCATTTGGGAAGTCGAATATTTCTATTAAGAGGTAATTTTAAAGTGGGGTTCACATCCTAAGACATCGTGTAAAGACACCAATGTTGACGCAAGCCCACTTTGTTATACTTTGCTTGGAATAATAATGTTTTAGTCGTTTGAATGTCCGTAAAACCTAACCCCACCAACACCAAGTAGTTTATTATTGTGAAGTCGACACAATCCCCCAATTCTCGCTGTTGAGTAGGAATTAGTATTAATAGGCTCCAATATCTATGCTTTTATTTTGTCTTCAAACATGAAGAGAGACGTTGAAAATTTTACTTTCACACTAAAGAATCTTAATGAGGTTCTATAGATTCTATTTTTACCAATTATTTTATCTCTCTTTTCTTTTCTTTTTTTGATTAAAATGCAAAGGGATACAACATATAAGAGGGTTTTGTTTCAGGTAGCAATAGTTTATTCACTAAGCTACCCTATTGCACATGAAATGAAAAATTCTTTTCCTAATATATGGACTTCTCTAATGCTTACTAGTATTATTTATTTTTTGACCATGAGAGTTCACTTGTTTGAATACTAGCTAGATTGACCATATTATCTCTCTTACTCTCTCACACACATCTATTTGGAAATGGAATGCTATTGATTTAGGATATAAAAGAATATCTTGGACCTCATGGTGTTATAGGGAAAATGATGGCATAATTCAAGAGCGTCTTGATAGGGCTTTAGTATCACCTAAATGAAGAGCTAATTTTGATAATGCTAACCTTCTAACCATGCTGCTCTTATGATTTCTACGGAGGCTAGTCCTGTGACAAAAGAGAAAAAAATTTCCTTTGATAAGAGATGGTGTGAGAAAGAGGAACCTAACCAGTATTGTTAGGAGAGCTTGGAATAATGATTACAATGGTCCTGAGCAATCAAGTTTCTCTTTAAAATTAAAAAATTGTAAGCACTCGTTAGTTGCGTGGTTACGAGGAGTCAATGGAAATTTTAGGAAAAAGATTTTTGAGATTAAAAAGAGCATTGATAAGCTTCAGAGGTGTCCGAATGGCCTGGACCTTAATAAACTTAGAATGCTTTGCAAAGAATTAAGTCAAGCATATAATGATGAAGAGATTTTTTGGAAACAAAAATTTAGAGCTTTATGATTAAAGAAGGTGATAAAAATTCCTCTTTTTCCATATGACTGCTATTTAGAGGAGAAGGAGAAACGCTATCAAAGGCTTCCAAACGCTCAATGGAAATTGGGCGAATCAGGTAGGTATAGTGAGGATAGAAGAATATTTTTACGAGTTCGTTTAGGCCGACATATTTTGGAGATATTATTCCTTATTTTCCTACTTCTCTTAATGAATCTATGATTAAGAGACTGGTCTGAGAAATATTGTGTGCAGAAATTTAAAAGCCTGCATTTTCTATGCATCCTCTAAAAGCCCCTGGAATAGGTGGAAAGACCCTTTTATTTTTTCAAAAATCTTGACATATTATTGGTAATGATATTTGTGAAGCTATGAGGAGTTCTTTCTCTTCAAGAACTTTAATATCAGAGTGGAGTCAAATTTTAATTACTTTGATTCCTAAAGTTAAGATTCCTAGTTTTGTTGATCTCATTATAGACCTATAAGTTTGTGCTCTACGGCGTACAAAGTTATTGCCAAAGTGTTAGTTGCTAGAATGAAGGAAGTTTTACCTATGGTAATCTCGCCTAATCAGTCTGCGTATGTAGGCAATAGGAAAATTACTGATAATGTTATTCTAGCCCATGCATATGTTAAAAAAAAAAAAAACGAAGAGGAAGAGAGAGCAATTTATAGCTTTGAAGCTTGATATGTCAAAAGCAGTAGAATGAATTTTTGTAAAGGAAATGCTTTTAAAAATGGGTTTTTACCAAGCTTTTGTTGGTTGGATAATGGAATGTATTACATCTATGACTTATAGATTTAATATTAATGGTGAAATCGAAGCAACTAGGGGACTAAGCAAGGTGACCCGCTATCACTTTATTTATTCTTGATTTGTGCGGAAGGTTGTCAACACTTCTTAAAAAGTCGGAGGATCAAGGTCAAATTCGAGGATTAAGTTTAAATAGAAATGGGCCAAGTGTTTCACATTTACTTTTTGTTCCGAAAAAAGCTGGAGTGCTAAGAATGTCGTTTATATCAAGTATATGAGGTAAATGTTCAGGCCAAGTTATTAATATTGAGACATCTGCTATTTATTTTAGCAAGAATATTTTAGAGGTTGAAAAGGAAAATATTGTATTTATATTGGGACCTTGGGTTACGAGCAGTGATAGCAAGAGATTTTATTAAGGATATGGTGTGAGCAAATATTAAAAGGTGGAAAGGAATCTTTTTAAGCCCAACTGAAAAAAAAGGTTATGTTAAAGGCGGTTCTAACGCCGGTACCCACATATGCATTATTTTACCTGTAAGGAAATAGCTTCCTATTTTTTCTAAATTTTGGTGGAGTCAGGGTAATGAGGAAAAAAAGATTTATTTTGAGAAGTGGGATAAAATGTCTGAACCAAAAGCACGAGAGGGGTTAGGCTTTAGAGATATTACGGCTTTTAATCAGGCTACGCTGGCTTGGAGAATATTGCTTAATCCTGATTTACTTCGGTCAAGAATTTCAAAAAGTAGATATTTTTCAAATGTCCCTTTCTTAATGCTAAAACAGCTTCTTAATTCAGCATCTTGAATTTGAAAAAGTATTGTTTGGGGTCGAGAATTGGTAGAAAAAGGGCTGCGATGGAGAGTTGCTACGACTGAGGATGTTTATGTTAGGAAAGATCCCTGGATTTTTCATAGCACCGATTTTAGACCTCATCGAACTAATGCTTCTGAAAATTTGGATTTAAAAGTGACAAATCTTATAAATCTAGATTCTAAGACTTGGAAGATGAATGATTTGAATAGATTTTTGTGTTTGAATGATGTTAATGCTATTTTCACTATTCCTTTATTTACTACCGGTTCAAAGGATAAATTGATTTGGCATTTTTTACAAAATTTGGTACTTATGAGGTTAGATTGAGTTATCATCTTGCAAAGAAAGGAAAAGACTAAGGAAGACATCGCTCAATCTAGTAGTCATGCTTTTCCTAAAGCTTTTTGGATTCTCTGTGGACGATGAAAATTAAAAATAAAAATAAACGTTTTTTAAGAAAGTGTGTGCTCAACACCTTGCTGGTAAACTATAATATTCGAAAACAAATGCATCATATGAGTGACGTGTGTAAGAGGTGTGGTTTAGAAAATGAAACTGTGAAACTTGCTTTTTAAGTGTCATGAGTCTCAAATAATTTGAAAAATGAGCCCGTGATCTTGATAATGTTAATGACTTCTCCTTATGGAGGGATGATAAGATTAAAATGGCAAGAAGTTGTTCTAATTCTGCTAGTGTATTGAATTTGACGTGGCGAATATGAAAATCTACCTCAGAGTGGGTAGGAAAAGCTTTATTTGAGTATAATAATGCTTGTTAATCCAACTTACAGTGGGAGTTTTTGTTTTTGCTGATGAGGGCTACAGGTTAAATCGGAGAAGGCAACCAAGAGTTTGTTGGGAAGTCCATGATTGTTGAAAAGCTATAGAAAAAGCGATCAAACATGGATGGAGGAAGCTTTTCTCTTCTCTTCTCTGACCCGAAAGGTCAATGTGAACATATCTGGCACATGTCTGCAAGTTTAGATTATGTTTTGTTTGAAGTTTTAATGTTGTAGCTCATAATTTGGCTAAGGTTGCAATTTCTATGAAGCGTGGAAAGAATATTAACAAATTGGATAAAGAATGATGTTCTATGCTCATTCATGTCCTTAATGAACTAATCAATGAAAAGTTGTGGTGGAAAAAAAAAGAAAAGAAACTCACACACACATCTACAAAAGTAATTCAAATCACATGAAATAATAATAAACGGAACATTATAGTAATCTTTGAAACTCTAATTGCAAACAAAATCATAGAGTTGCCTTTTCTGTTCATTGCAGAAATCTTATTTCAACTATCAAATAACACATATACAATCTAATCATGAAAAAAGATAGTTGACCGATGAAACATTCAAGACATGCAATCCTCCTCCTGGCTAAAATGAGTTGCAATTCAAATGCTTGGTCCATACTCCATATATTGTGTCTATTATCAAATTAAACTTGAAAAAAAAAATAAATCATGTACAGTTATAAGAAATTGTATATAAATAAGAGTTCAAGTTCTATACCAATAGAACAAAAAAACTTATACAATTATATAATTATTAGCTTATAAGTTATTTATAGGTAGATGCAATCATAATTTAATAAAAAATGGTATCTAAATTATTATCACAACATGTTAAAATTCACAAGACACATATGAGACAAAGGGTCGTAATCTCTCTACGAGGAGCTAACTCAAAAACCTGTTCTCAATTTCTAAATGCAAGCAACTCGCCTACGTGAAACACAAATTTATTTAAGATTTGTTATACATCTTGAAGTTATATAAAGTCAAACCTTCTTATAGCAACCATGTTTTGTCTAAAAATCTTATGGATATTATAGTCGGTGGTGTTAATTTTTATACTGATAAATACAGTACGTAAAACAATTAATCCAATGATATTGTCTAATAATATATTTTGCTAATAAATTTAACCAAAAATAGAAAGTGTATGAACGTAGAAATAAACAAATAAACACCAATAGTCTTTACTCGTGCCATTAACTAACTGGCACCACTTAAATACAGTGTTTTCTTTCTAAATATCATACTTGAAATTTACTATATGCATGATGTTAATATCAATTATTTTTTTTAATATTCTATTTCTATACATAATATTAAAATATAATGGTTATATAAGAATAATTTTACGTGTATCACTATAATTAAACTCTATTGTTATACATAACTTTGTTTTATAAAAATAAAATAAATATAACATGAAAAATTAATTTTAAAAGATTTGACCGTAATCTAATTTGTTTAAGAGAAGTACAAAGTCACGAGGGGTTTGGGGTTAAAATATGTAAATTTAGGAGTGCAGAAGAAAAAAAAAAAAAAGTGCAGCCAGGCAAACACCAGATACTAACGGTAACATGATATGTCTTTGGAAGTTCCTTAAGGGGCATTTCTGGAATATATTTAAAAAGTTAACGGACTAATAAATAAACCTTAAACAAAGTAAAAATTTCACTCCCATAGAGTGGGTTGCAGGTGCTGCTGCTCAATCTTTATATATATATATGTATAAACATATATACACATCACATCACCTTGACTTAGCACCTTTTTTTTTTTTGTCTCTCTCCAATCACCTTTTCTTTTTCTTTTTTTTTTTTTTGCTTTTTATTTCATTGTTTTTGCTTGTTTACAGCTTTTACTTTGTTATCTCATTGATTCACTAAAACCCCACTTGAATTGAACTACTATACATCTTTCTTGAATGACGTTTTTGACCCCATTTGAGCTTTTTTTTTTTGGTGGAAAACAATAGAGACATCTTTCTTGATTGATTTTTTGGAACCCTATTTGAGTTTTTTGTGGAGAAAAATAGTGTGTGTATCTTTCTTGATTGGTTTTCTTGACACCCTTTTGAGTTTTTAGTGGAAAAAGATTGAGTATACATCTTTCTTGATTGATACTTTGGACACCCTTTTGAGTTTTTAGTGGAAAAAAGATAGTTTTTTAAGGCAATGGCAGCTGCTCCTAAGCCTGAAGAAATTAGTCATCCACCAATGGACCAGCTTCAGGGTTTGGAGTATTGTATAGACTCTAATCCTTCTTGGGGTATGAAAAAGATTGAATCTTTTTGAATGAATAAGCTTGTTTTTATCATTCCTTTTTTTTTTTTGGTTGCATGAATCTGAGAAGTGAATATGGATGTGTGAAACAGGGGAAGCTATTGCTATGGGCTTTCAGCATTATATCTTGGCATTGGGAACTGCTGTTATGATTCCTTCATTTCTTGTTCCTTTGATGGGTGGAAATGATGTAAGCCGCTTTTGTTCAAGTCTTCATGTTTTTTTTTTAAATTCTTCTGTCAAAATTCATGTGTTTTCATTGATTGGAAATTAAAAATCATTTTATCAAGTCTTTCATGAATAAAAAAGGAATTATTTTTACAGTCAAAAGGATCAACTGAACCTTTTTCACCTTAGACTTGAATTTCAATGAACTTGAGAATCAAAAAACGACTTGATAAGTTGAATGTACCAAAATGACGTTTAATGATGTGGTCCTAAAACGTGGAAAATTAGAATCAAAGCATTGTTGAAAAAGGAAAGAATACTAAAAAGAAAAATAAGACAAACAAATTGAAACAGAGGGAGTATTAGTATGAATCAAGAATTCCTATTGGCTGTATAATCTGGAGATTTATCATGTTAAGTGGCGGAGCCAAGATTTTTGTCCAGTGGGTTTGAAAAAAATAAGCCTGCTAAGCGTTCAATCTTGGCTATATGGAGAAATTTGAACTTTTTTTACAATTGAGTTGCACATTAGTGTTGTGCTAAGGGGTTCAACATTTAATATATACACTTAGATCGAAAATTTGATCGACCGAGGGGGTATGGGTGAACCCCTAGGCACCATGTAGATCCGTCACTGATCATGTTGTTTCTTATTATTTTCTCATTTTGAATGTGCTCTTGATTAGTGGCATTTTTTATTATCAAATGTCAGGGTGACAAAGTGAGGGTGGTGCAGACCTTGCTTTTTGTGGAAGGAATCAATACACTCCTACAGACTTTATTTGGAACCCGTTTACCTACTGTAATTGGAGGGTCATGGGCTTTTGCAGTACCAATAATTTCCATAATCCATGATTCATCATTGACAAGGATTACTGATCCTCATGAAGTAAGTACTCTGACAATAGTAGGTGATTTTGTTATTAACTTCTCAGTATGATGTATATAGTTCATAGATAGTTTATCAGTAGGATTACTGATGCATCTGTTTCAAGCAAAATCATCTTGCGAACCTTTCGAAGTAGATACTTGATCGTAGTGGTTTGCTATAGAGCCAGGTATATTGTACTACACTGTGCTCGACACTTTTGCAGATATGCAAAAATCCTTAACCTCAAAGGAGGTAAGGACCAAGAGTTTTATGACTGACTTTGTCAAGGAGTGCAAATTAAGTAACAAGTTCTCCACTTATACATATTCTTCTTTCTTAACTTTTTTTATCCTCACTTGTAGAGATTCCTAAGTACGATGAGAGCAATTCAGGGAGCATTGATAGTAGCATCAAGTGTTCAGATAATTTTGGGCTATAGTCAACTCTGGGCTATTTGTTCCAGGTGCAAATTATTCCCAAAGATGAGCTATTTGTTCACTCGTAATGTACTGTTTCTCATGTTTATGGCTTCAACATACTAACTTACTGAATTCATACTTACAGATTTTTCAGCCCAGTGGGAATGGTTCCGGTAGTTGCTCTGACAGGATATGGTCTTTTCGACAGGGGTTTCCCAGTGGTAAGTTGAGGATCATTTACAAAGCTTATTGTTAGATCCATCGTATCATTCATAATGATGTATGCTTGGTCAGCTTACACTGATTACTGCTTTGGGCTTGTGCACTTTGATAACAGGCTGGACAGTGTGTGGAAATTGGCGTACCAATGTTTATTTTATTTGTGATCTTCTCTCAGGTATGTTACTTTTTTTGGAGCTTTAGGTTGGAACTTGTTGGTCCAAAATCTAATAGTTCACTTCTTTCTTATGTGAACTAAGTCCACATTTTTGTCCAGTCAGTCCTTTTACAACGATGAGATATGCAGAGAGTGCTATTTCCAAACTTTTCTGTCATCTATTTCATAGATGTTAGATGCAAGGGACCTCAAAGTGATTGCCTGATGAATTATTCATTTTTTGCACAGTATTTGAAAAACTTCCAGTTTAGGCAGTGGCCGGTGATGGAACGATTTGCTCTAATCATCACAATTACAGTTATTTGGGCTTATGCGCACCTCCTGACCGTTGGTGGTGCTTACAGACATCGCCCAGAGGCTACCCAAAAACACTGTCGCAGCGATAGAGAAAACCTCATTTCCTCTGCACCATGGTCGATATCCAATTTCGTTTATTACTTTTTCAGATGAATGTTGCATGAATATCTAACCTGCAAAAGTCAGTGCCTTAAGACATTCTAGAGTTTTCAGAGTAGGGCATGATAAATGACACATTTTAGTCTTGATCTTCCTTATAAGTTTTTAGGATTAAAGGAATTATAATCTGTTCTCCACTTTGGTATTCAGGATAAAAATCCCATATCCACTTCAGTGGGGTGCACCTACTTTTGATGCTGGTCATGCTTTTGGAATGATGGCTGCTGTACTTGTCTCCTTGATTGAGGTTAAACTTGAATAAAATTGATGCCTTTATTCATATGTTTTCCGTTTTGTGCGACCTAAGTCTTACTCTTTTGTCTTCAGTCAACTGGAGCATACAAAGCAGCATCTCGTTTAGCAAGTGCCACACCACCCCCGGCTCATGTTCTGAGTCGTGGCATTGGCTGGCAGGTTTGTGCAGCAATTTGTAATAAACATGCGATCTTCAGAAATTTATATATGTGTATGTCACATATTGATAATTAGACGACGCTAACAGCCTAGAACTTCTGAACCTTTTCCAAATCTCACCTCTCAATTTTGTTATGGCAAGTGACCCCACTTTGTGAGAATATACTGAATATGTTAGTAGTTGTAAGTGCTTAAAGCAAAAAATCACTTCAGCTTGATAATACATGCATTCATTATTACCTTATGTATCGAAAAAAGATAAATACATGATAATACATACATTCGTCATTTGTGGTTGAATTCCACCTGGTGTCCTTTTTCAAGCAAACTGAGCCTTCTGCATCTGTTCATACTTGGAACATCTATAGGCCTTAGTTATACAATTTTAAGTGCAAAAATAGAACCTCTTAAGTCAGTAGTGTTTATGTGAGGACATAAACAAGAAGTTATTTATTCTAAGTGCAGAAAAGAAGATGTCATTTTCAATGCTTTGAGGATATTTCTTCTCGAAAAAAGAAGTCATGGAAGAGCTGTATTTAGTGAAATCTACAGACTGATGTTGGAACTACTTTCTTTTTTGGCAGGGTATTGGTATCCTGTTTAGTGGACTTTTTGGGACAGCTACCGGATGTACAGTTTCTATGTTAGTAACTAAAATCCTATATTGTCTGCAATGTGATTTGTCTCTCGGTTTAACATATCTTTTATGATTAATAGTGAGAATGTGGGACTTCTTGGAAGCACTCGTGTGGGTAGCCGCAGAGTTATCCAAATTTCTGCTGGATTCATGATCTTCTTCTCACTATTAGGTGGGTGATCTTCCGTGGACCACACCTGAAAGTATGTTTCAGCTAGTCTTGACTTGGTTCTCATAATCCATTATTTTGACATTTGTAGGCAAATTTGGAGCATTGTTTGCGTCAATACCTTTCCCAATATTTGCTGCTGTATATTGTGTCTTGTTCGGTCTTGTTGGTGAGAATCCTTAGTAACTCGACTCCCAACAACATTGTTCTGCAGATCTGTTTATCTATTTTCCCCATCCGACAAGCATTTCTTTTTTTCCCCAGCTTCTGTGGGGTTGTCATTTCTGCAGTTCACAAACATGAACTCAATGAGAAACCTCTTCATTGCTGGCGTTTCTCTCTTCCTCGGGTTGTCTATTCCCGAGTACTTCAGGGAATACACCACTGCTGCTTTACATGGTCCTGCTCACACTAGGGCTGGATGGGTGAGTCAAGTGTATTATGATTTAAGTTTTTGAACTTGTAAACTTTATATAAAGTCATTAGCAATTGACATCTGGTTCTCTTGGAAATATGCAGTTCAATGATTTCCTCAACACCATCTTTCTGTCGTCCCCTACTGTGGCTATGATGGTTGCTGTGTTTCTCGACAACACACTGGACTACAAGGACAGTGCCAAAGATAGGGGAATGCCATGGTGGGTGAAGTTCAGAACATTTAAGGGGGATAGTAGAAATGAAGAGTTTTACACCCTCCCTTTTAATCTCAATCGCTTCTTTCCTCCTTCATGATCATGTTAGCAATATATCTGGAACCCAGAATGAAGGAGGTGAAAGTGAAAATAATATGAGAAGAGTTTGAATTAAGAGGGTTGACCCCCTAATATGAAAGACTATATTATGTAGAGAAAAAGCAAGCAGTTGTGGTGAAATCCTAGAAAGTAGACATCAGTTGACATGAATATTTAATTCATTTATTTCTAGTCATAAATGTCAAGGCCTATTTTGGCATAATCATAAGATTTTCTTAAAAGGTCTACTTTTTTTTCATTTAACTCTTTCTCTGCTCCTCTGAGTACCCTCACCCTTCTTTTTCTCCTTGAAAATTTTGCAATGACCGAAAAAGTAACAAGGAATTGCAAAGACAAAGGTGCTTTTATTCCCCAAAAATTATTCTCACTGTATGGATGGGACTAATTTCCTATCCTCCTGCACTTTTTCCCTTGGGATTTGACAAAAAAATGGACAAACTTTACTCTACACAGCAATTCAATTTTGGAGGGTGAATTAGTTGTTGTGATGACCACCCTAATGCCTGCACATACACTCTTTGCATCTGGGGTGTCGATAAATGCTACGACCCAAACCTCTTACCTGCACTCTCTGACCTTCATCAATCATCTTTCTTATCTTCCCCTCGAAACTCTGCCATCCTATGGCCTTCTTTCTTGACAAAATTGCAGCAAGCCTCTTCTTGCTAGGCCTCAGTGTGGGAGCATGACCACCACCATAATATGTTCTGAACCCCGACACGAGGGATGATAGCTGACTTCCTGAGTCCGTTATGGCAAATACGTCGGATGTTGCACACGCGATATAGTCTAATGCTGCAAGCTGCGTTAAAAGTGATGGCTTTTGTTGTTAAGAGTCACATATAAGGTGTGATGTATCCCCATGACTATAAATAAGAAGCAACTTACTTGAGAAGAAAAGTTTCTAAATGGTGCTAGTTCACTTGGTGTGAGAAGATCTTCCTTGGTCACCAGGTTGGGATAGAGGGTAGTTAAAGCTTGCATCCTTGATTGACCTCCATATATGTCAGAACCAGCAAGATAGATGTATGTTCCATGTTTGAAACCGAGGCCAACAAGAACTAGTGCTGCTTCTTCTGGTGTCAATGGACATTTGCCGGTCCTTCTTAGCTCCTCTGGAGAAAGAGGCCTGCATACATCACCAAAATATGGTCAGTTGAACTACCACACAAACTATACTAAGCCAAATGGTGGAACTGATATACAATAGAAACTATACTTTGATTTCTTCAGACGCTCAAGAAGTAACGGAAAATGAACTTCTCTATAGGTTTGCAGTTCCCTTCTCTCAGTTTCTCCACCACCGAACTCACACATAGAGTAGGCCACCATATCGATCTCAAACCTTAAATGCAAAGCAAGGTACTTGGAAGGGCCTTCTGCTGCATGATGGTGTCTCAAGGGAGCATGCGGGATTAAGTTTCCAAGAAGTTGCTTATCCAATGTGCTCTTAGCAAAATCATACCTTCGAATCCGCCTAACCAGTAAAGAAGCTATTTCTTGTATCTTTGGCACAAATTTTAAGGCATGATAGTTGCACTTGCACCTTAGTCTCTGCACCAAAATACAACTTTCTACTATAAACAAGAATAACATATCATACATTGATAATTTTTACAATGTCTGACGCATTTGAAGCACAAACTAGACATTAACTTGCTGATGTCATTCCAAATTTCCATATGCCTTATAGTCAATTGAGTAGTTAAAGAATGCTCTTCACCTGAAGTTCATAAGGCAACGGGTCGAAGCCAAGTCTATTTCCATATCCTAGAAAGTGAACAACTCGATTGCGTAAGAGGAGGGGAAGTATCTTCTTAATGTATTCATCAGGTGTAGCCTCCTTTGAGAGACCTGCATCAGTTATCTAAGAAAGGTAAAATGTATCATATGTTGTCCTCTAAGTAAATACAGTCAATCTTCCAACTTTCCAACAAAGAAGAAGACGTACAAGACTTCCAGCTGCTTCCACGTCTAATAGTTTCAAATTAGGAGGGAGCTCCTTTATGATATTAACTTCATCCTTCAACATATCCATGAAATAGTCCTCTTGATATATATCCCCAAACTGGCTGCACTCAAAGAAAAAGGGCGTGAATTTGCTGTGAAGCTAAGTGGTGGAAGGGACGTTGGCTACTGATTGTTTTGCTAGTAGAAAATAATCAATGCAAAGAAGAAGAAAATAGGCAATTGAAATGGATCTTCTGTAGAAAAGTTGAAACTCAACTGATCCCAAAAGGTAAAATGTTCAAGAGCGATACAGTTTTCTTCAGATCAATGCATTAAATGTAATTCATGAAGCAAGCCTTTTGTAGAGCTTGTAATTCGTAACTTTTTAATTACTGAACCTAAAACAACTATTTATCTGAGAACTCTTTGAGATCCAACAAACTCTAGATGCTCCAATATAGTTTGGCTGTCCCCTACTTTATTCCTTTTTAGAGAATAACTAGAGGGACCATTAAAATCAGAAAATAATACCGAACCTAGGATCCTTCCAGACATTACTATAAAGAAACTTGGGAATGACCAAAGTGGCATTTAGGAGCGATGCTACAGCGACAGAATTGCAGACCTGCAGGCACAATTACAAAATTTCATTTCATGATGTCTTCAAGAATAAGCAAACATAACAGTTCTTATCAAATAGACTAAATTATACAAACTAGGCTAAGAGTAAAAAGAAAACACAAGCTTATACACTCACAGCAACTCTCTGTTGATTTAATCCTCCATTTGCGCTGATCAATATGTAACCAGTGATGTTTCTAGGCTTCCCTGCCCTGACAACTTTCAACAATTATACCGTAATTCAACATTCAAACGGAGAATAATCACACTTTCAAATGTGAGAAATTGAACAGATTAAAGACTCATAGAGTAAACAACATAATTCATGCATGAGCAAACTACACATCAGAGAGAAAAAGATCCTATTACCATGTGGACTAGTTTTATCTGCACAAGGTTTCCAAGATGATGCCTGAGGATATGGCTCCTCCCATAACTTTGATGACTCTTGTTTAAACTCCCTCTGCCACAGTTTAAGAAAATCCAAATAAAAGATTGATGCTAAGACTGTCAGTTATTATGGTTTTCGATGCGATTTCTCTATGAAGTTAATCAGGTTGAGTATCACAACCACCTCTGCAAGAGAAGAAGCAGCCAGATTTAGAAGCCTTCCATACAGCTTTACGGGACCTTCTTTTGCTGTCTTCGGTACCATTTCCACCTTCAGGTACAAAATTAGATAGCAAATTAAAATAAAGCACCTCACGGAGCTCATATATAATATTCTGAGTACTAAGTCTACTGATTCCAATCAAACACACTAAGCACTTCATGCATAAGCTGAGTGCTAAGAGGTTTGGGAATACAATGTCGTACCTCGGTCTTACTCGAGTCCTGTAAAGAAAAACTATTCTGAAGCATCGCTGGGTCAAAAATCGAGAACAGAAGAGAATCCAAAAGGTAAAGAAAGCCCATTAACAATAACGTGAAAACAATAGACCTAATATGTCTATGCAGCCACCACATTTGCTTCTTCCCAACATGAACTCCTTTATAAGGAGTGAACTTTGCTGAGTCATTTTTCAACCCTTTCGCCAAAACAACTTTGTCCCAATTGTAATCTCCCCCTGATAACCTTCTTCCTATAGGAAGCTCACTACCATGTTGCATCTCTAAACTTCGATATTCTGGTTCTTTAACCACAAACGATATACCAAAATCTCGGTTCTCTACTCGACGACCTCCTGGAGACCCTTCTTTCCCCATTTTCTCACAACTAATAGCTGACAAAGTTGGAGCTCCAAATTAGCAGTAGCAAAGATCAGTTTCCAATGCCTAGGATATATTTCCCTAACTATATTACATTTTTTTTTTGTGAAGACCCCATTTCAAGAATTGGTCATTCAGGGAAGCTTGTTGAAAAAGTTAATAGAAAATTAGATCAAACTGAAATGTCTATGCATAAATTGGAAGTAAAGTTAAAGAAATTGGTGAATGTGACACACACACACAACCAAACCAGAACTGGGTCATGAAAAAATAACATATGAGTAAACTTTAAGGCATTTAAGAAAAGCTGATATATTACGATAATTGTTAAAGGTGACCTCTAATGGGACACATGTAGAAAAAGAATTGCCATCTGCAACAACTACTTCTCACCAAACTTTAAGAAGGTCTGGTCTATCCTTTGATTTTGAGTTCTTTAATAGGGATTTTGGAAGAGTGAAAGGGTAACAAGAACCACCCTTTACATGGTATCAAGGATAATTATAGGCAGTGCAATCGTTTCACTGCTATAAGAAAAAAAGCTTACCTTTTTTTATCAAAAAATTTCTCTGTTGATATAAGAGGGTCGTTGGTGGGGTCTTTTTAACTAACTTTTGATACCAAACGGCTGGGGTTGCCCCAATTCTCTATATCTTTAATTTATTTATCTTTTACTTTGAACTTAAATTTTCTTAAACCTTGTTTTTTATTTTTTTACATCTTTTATACAAATCGAAAGACAGTTTGGAAAGTACTTCCACAATTTTCTTATATGGAATGACACAAAATGGTTTTTTAGTCGATCTCCCTGTCTCCTAAATCCTGCATAACACTCTTGTGCAAACTAATTTGAATTATTTGTCCGTAAACACCTACAAATCATCCTCACAGCTTGTATTTTTATTTTATTTTTGGTTTAAAGTGTAGTTCAACAGTTAATGAAGTGGGATAAAATCAAGGAAAATTACCAGTTCAAATCCAAGAAAACTTAGGTGATTTTGTCCAGTCTACCTATGTATTGCAGGACAAAATAAGCTTGAACTTGCGTTGGCGAGAGGTAGCAAATACTCAAATGAAATAGTTAAGATGTGCATAAGTTGGTTCGAACACCACCGCTATCTAACTATTTTTTCTTCTCTCAACTGAATGGTATCACTAAAGAACCTCAACATACATGAACTTTCTAAATTAAGAGTTTGAGGCCTTCAAGACTTCAAAATTCATCTAGTTCAATTCAACAACTTGACAATAATATAAGAATATACAACCATATTCTTCAACCCGTAAGTGCATTATACATTTTCCAACATAGTTCTAATGTTCTTCAGTTGAGCAAGAACATGTTTGATATTCAGTCTTTCCTTTGGCAAGTCCGCAGTGCAACTCAGAGCTAATTCCATGATGGATGATAAGCATTGCACCTTTCCTGTTTTGTTCTTCTCCTCTGGTATCATTAGCTCAGGGTCTATTATCTCGTCCATTTCGTGTGGCCATGATTGTCTTATCCACTCCCTCAGGCTTGAATTTTCAGTAAAAAATTCATCCGTTGGTTTCTTTCTTGTAAAAGTTTCCATCAACATGATACCATAGCTATAAATATCGCACCTTGTAGAGACCAAGCCTTCCAATCCAAACTCTACATTGTAATAAAACATGATATCAAGAGAATATGGTATCTTTCAAATGGTTGAAATTTGAAGGAGAAAAGAAGCACGTTGATATGATGATTACCTGGTGCAATGTACCCAATGGTTGCAAGTGTTTTGGTTTGTGCAATACTTTCTCCTACCCCTAATAACTTTGCTAGGCCAAAGTCAGTCACATGTGCAACCATATCTTCATCGAGCAAGACATTGCTAGGCTTGAGATCACAATGAATGACGGGAACAAAATAGCCATGATGGAGATAGTCTAATGCTGATCCCACATCAATCACTATGTCTACTCTCCGCATGATATCTAAGCAACGGTTTTCAGAGTGAAGCCAGTCATCTAGGCTTCCATTAGGCATGTACTCTAATACCAAGGCTTTGAAATCAACGCGGGAGCAACTATTGATAACTTTGGTCAGATTTCTGTGACGAAGGTTGCGTAAGACTTCACATTCTGTGTCAAAACTCTTAAATGCGCCTTCTGTTTGCAAGTTGAATACCTTAACGGCCACTATAGTACTCCCAAATGTTGCTTTATAAACAGAGCCATAACTTCCAGAACCGAGCAAGTTGCTCGTACTGAATCCGTTGGTTGCTTGTTGAAGGTCATGGTATGAAACTCTTCCATGTACTGTGGCTGGAGAAGCATCTGCTTGATGAGTAGCAATGATTGTCTTCCTCTTTCGACTTCTAATCACCAAAAAGATGGGGAGCATGACCATGGGCATTATGATTGAAGCAGCCACCAGTGAAATCAACACAATAAGAAGAACCTTCTTTTTTCTTCTCCTATTAGGAGAATTAGACCTACATGATGGTATCTGCAATCTAGAAGCACCGCATAACGCCTCATTTGAAAGGAACGAATCATAAGAGAAGTTCGTAAAAGGACCTCCAGTTGGAATTTCACCACTCAATCTGTTGTAAGATACATTGAGATAGTTGAGATGTGAAAGAGCTACCAATGATTTGGGAATGCCACCAGAGAGATGATTATGAGACAAGTCCAATGATTCCAAGGCAACCATGTTCCCCAATGACTCTGGAATAGGCCCTTCTAGTCGATTTTCTGCAAAAGAAAGTTCTGCCATATTTTGCATCGCTCCAATTCTGCTCGGGATAATTCCCGAGATTTGATTCTTAGATATATTCAGCATTGTTGCGACTTCCAAATTTCCAATTTCTGGAGGTAGAGAGCTTTTCAGGAAATTTTGGGATACATCAAGATGCAAGAGATCATTGAGGTTCCACAGGCTTGAAGGTATGCTAGAAGTCAATTTGTTGGAATCTAGGTAAATGTATCTAAGAGATGAAATGTTCCCTAAACATGCTGGTATAGAACAACAAAGCTCATTATTTCCCAAGCTCAAGAATCCCAAATTCTTCAAATTGCAGAGTTCCTTAGGGATAGGTCCACTTATCATTTTGTTGTCATACAAATTCAATGCTTGAAGATTTTCTAAATTCCCTATTGTTCTTGGAATGAATCCACTCAAGTGATTGCCTTGAAGAAACAAGAAAGACAGACCACTTAAATTTCCAATTTCACTGGGAATGCTGCCTCTGATTTCACTATAAGCAGCATAAACGTAGTCAAGAGAACTTGAGAGGTTTCCAACAGAAGCCGGAATATTTCCATCAAGTGGATTATCACCTATCCATAGTTGTCTTAAATGTCTGCAATTTATCA
>JBDJHY010000049.1:11886458-11896660 GCA_039654485.1 Withania somnifera | reverse complement strand
TTATAATATTCAATTTAATAATGTGAATATAAGTTAACATATTGTGCTACTCTTTAGACTTCTAAGCAAATACAATCAAATTTACGATAAGGAATCCATGGACCTTATTTTGTGGAGCACGATTTCTTCTTCCAGTTTGACCAAGATTCATATTTTTAGAAAATTACGCTTTTTCTTATTTAATTTTTATTTTAAAAAATCAAGCAAATCATTTAATGAAAATAATTATCTAATTTTTTTAAAAAATTATAATAATTAGTATGGCGACAAGTGCATACCACGTACTCTGTGACTAGTAATATAAATAAAATGGATGAAGATATTTGAAGCTCTATAAAAAGAAAAATCTATGCAGAGAAATAAGATTTTAAATATATAAAAAAAAAGGTTAAAGAAAAAAAAAAGGTATGAAATTTAATTTTTATGAAATGATATTGCCTAAAATTTTAATTATTTAAAAAATTCATGTCATAATTCATATTATTTCTAGTCATTAATTTAAGAATAAAGGAACTTTGTTATCTCATTCAAAATGTAAAGAGGGTATTATTTGTCAAACTCAAAATGTTAAGAGAGTAAAATGAATTTTTTATATGATAAATTTAATTGAGTGATTTTACAAGAGAATAATCCTAAGTTGTGAGGCTTTATTGATACAAACCAAAGGTTAATGACTTTGCTACATAATTTCTTGACTTTTAAAGATATTTACAGAATTTCAAACAAAATAGAAAAAAGTCTGCATCACTTTTACTATTGATTGTTTGACCATATTCTCACCTACGTTAATTAATTTGTTTTATCACTTGTAGTTGAACTAAACATAATCCGTCTTTTGTGTGATAATTAAGAATGTTCAATGTTTGGTTTTGTTGTGTTTTGACTAACTAGATTAAAGCCAAATCATTTTAGTATTCTATATTTAAACGGTTAAAATCAAATACTATATAAATTTATTAATTTGATTCATCGATTATGGTTGGTCTAAGTATTATATTTAATTTTAAAAAAATTATGAACAGATATAAGATTTAAAAACCTTGCTTTATTCTGTCAAAGAATTTCAATCATTTTATTACGACACTTTACACACGAAAACACTTGAATGTTCAAATCGATATATTGGATTAATGACCGCCTTTGTACTTTGAAATGATTGTCGTCACTTAATTTGACTTTTATAACATCCTTTTTGATAAGTCTTATTTCGCGCATAAAAAAATCATTTCTTTCAATATTTATTTTTAATCAATTTCTGCATAAAATGTTTTTCCCCTTTAGATTTATCTAGTTATATTAAAGAATCTTATTTTCGTTTTTTAATACATTTTAGGATAGAAATCAAAAACATTAAAGATTAGTGAAATGATTTTTAAAGGGTTTAATGAAAGTGAGGAAACTGAGAGTAGTGGAGTATATAATACTCTCTTTCGTTTTAATTTATTTATTTTAATTTGACTCGCTAGTAAATTTAAAAAAATAAAAAGAATATTAAAATTTGTGATTTTAAATTAGAAATATGTATAACATAGCAAAATACTTTTTGACATTCAAATATTTTTAAGTTTATTCACATTTTACTATTTAATTACTATTTAATGTGACTTTGTTGCGGGTGAAATTCCTTTCGAATACTATGATTTTGTTTGGTGTATAAAAGAACTGTAATTGCAAACAAAATTGTGTTCCAATTTGTGAATGCTACTACTTTTGCTATTTGAATTTGTATTACGACAATATTCTTCTTTCGTTATTTCTAGAATTAATTTACGACTCGTTTATTGTTTTCTTTACCTTAGTTATCTTACTAGTTTACCATTGTTATTGTGCACTGTTTTTAAAAAAATAAAATAAAAATGTTTTCTGCATAATGAATTAATTCTGCATGTTACTCAATTACTAGTTTTTATTTTAGAAAATCACTTTATGTATTAAAGAAAATCAAGCTTAGCATTCAAAGGTATGACTTAATTAAAGTAGATTGAAAAAATCATATGATATAAGGTAGATACTAATTAGTTCTTTCTATTTATTTTAGTATTAATAAATAAAATTACGTATGATACGTGTGAGATAAAAGCCCATTCAGATATTACGATTATAAAAAAAAGATGATTACTTTATTATGAGTGACCAATTGATATAAAAAAATCCATAAGAACAATATTTTTATTTCGAAAATGACAAAAAATAAAATAAAAAAATACTCTTATGTGTTTGATACTAGCTTAGTGTTCAACCAGGGGAGGGGCATTTATCAATCCATACTTGCTCCATCATTCTGTATTCTCTTCCTCATACATATTGAAATGAGCCATTCTCTGGCTTTAACATCTACAACCCTAGTCCAATATGGCATTAGCCCCAAAATTGGGGCATTACCTAGGTCAAGTGCAGCATCTAAATCATTCAAAATTAAAGCTGTGCAAGATAATGGAGTAGGGCCTCGGAGGCTGATTGACATCATTCGTATTGTGCCAGAGATTTCGAGGAATTATTTTAAGAGCCCTTCACGAAGGGCACTTTTTGGAGGTATATCATTATTGGGTGGATTTTATGTGGCGCAGACAATTTCTCTATCTTTTGGAGCTTTAGGAGTGAACGATGTCATTGCTGCCGTTGTCTGTGTCTTAATTACTGAATATGTGACACGATTCTACTATAGTCGGCCTAAGGTGACTTTTCCGATTGCTCTTTTGAATAACTTCAAGATGGGTTTTACCTATGGTCTATTCATTGATGCTTTCAAACTTGCCAGCTGAATTAGTAGTTTTTCTTATGAGCTTATTGTAGAATTCTAGCTGTTTCTTAACAACTTGTTTGGATGGTTGTTACCTATTGTATCGTTCATCAACTTTTATTGTATTGTTTTGTTCAAATCTATCGTTAGGTAACCAGGAAAACTCCCAATTTGACTGATTTGGTGTATCCCATTGTTAACTTATTTTTTTTGCTTATTTTGTACAATAATTTTTTTTTTAATAAATTTATCCTTTAAACTGTTAATGTGTGACATTATATAACGACGAAAAATGATATAAGGAAAAAGGGCCAAATTTTCATTTGTAATTTGAAAAGTTGATCAACTTTACTTTTTGTTAAATTTTCGGGCTAAATATTTCTCTACTGTCACTAAACTTTTTATTTGTACCCCTCATTGAATGAAAATCTCAAATCATAGCAAATTGCTCATTTTTAAAAAAATAACCCATTGATCAATCCAATCTGCCCCAACCCGATCGGTTTTCTAACCTAACCCATAGAAACTCAGTGCTGTTTAGTCTCCTTCATTCATCTTGCTTTTCTTCCTCAATCGGGGCCTGCTTATTGAAAATAGAGAGAGCGATGGAGCTGTAAATCACATATAGCGTGTAAAGAAACAGTTGTAAATCGAAAGAAGCAAAAATATGGTACACAGAAGATTATCTTGGTTTGGGACTAAATATGTTCTCACCAACTCTATCAAAGCATGATAATGAATTGCTTCTTTGACAGGGATAACGAAACAGTTTGAGTTTTGGAGACAGCCTCTTGCAGAAATGTAAGGTAAGACTGCATATAATAGACCCTTGTGGTCGGACTCTTTGCCGAACTCCTATGCGGGAGCTTAGTGCACTAGACTGCCTTTTTTTACAGGGCTAACAAAAATATAGGAAAGGACAATGAATTAATTATGCCTAGGTTCTCATTTTTTTTTTTTGCTGGGCTATTGATCATAATTTTGAGGATTTCACATGTTCAAATGGTTTTTGCTCTTCATAATGTTCAGTTTTCACCTTTCCATACTCTTTTCACTGTAAAGTTCTTCCCTGGTCAAAAATTGGGTTATGAGCACATTTGATTTGGTCAATGGTTCTTCTACGTACCATATTTTTGCTTCTTTGTAGTTAATCACTCATGCAGCTACTTCTTTGATTTGGTCGATGAATCTTTACACGCTATATGTGATTTACAGCTCCATCTTTCTCTCTCAATTCCAACAAGCAGACGCGATTGAGGAAGAAAAGCAGATGAAAGATGGAGACTAGCAACGCTGGGTTTCTATGATATTTTGTGTGAATAGATCGGGTTAGGTTATTTGTTTGTATGAATTAGGTTAGAAACAGGTTGGGGTGGTCGGATTGGTCAACAGTATTTTTTAAAAAAATCGGTAATTTGATCTGATTTGGGTATTTTCGTCCAATGAGGGGTGTAAATAAAAAGTTTGATGGTAGGGTATATTTAGCCCAAAAGGTTGGCGAAGGATAAAATTGACAATTTTTCAAAGTAGAGGGGGGTAAATTTCGCCCTTTTCCGATGATGTAATGTGTCCAAACATTGTACTTATTAGAACAATAGAGTATGATACAATACAATCTGATACATTATAAAACAATATGTAACAACAATCCAAACAGATTGTTATGGGCTAATATAGAATCACATCTGTTTCCTTAAGTGCTTGTGGATATACAAGTCATAAAAAAATTGAAGTTCTTATTGCAACTGTGTTTATGTTGTCTTTTTTTTTCAGAAAAAATCATATGGAGTAACTTATTTCTTCTGTGTCTTGAAATCTTATAATCACCTTGGCTTGTTTAATGTGCTATGGAAACTGATGGAAGTTAAAGCATTAGTCAGTACAAGTTCAAGAAGTAAAAAGCAATGTCAAAATAAAGGCATTTTAAAGTGAACAACTTAATTATCGTTGAGATATACACTCCTCTTATTTGTATCCGAGAAGATGAGTAAGAATTGATAGAGAACTGATTAAAAAAGTGAAAAAGTAGAATCTTGGGAAGCCTTTAATAAGATTTAATGATTTTGGCCTAAGACATGTGATGAACTTAATGGGTCTCTTAGGTAAGCTGGGATCCTCCCCCCACCACACACAAACACAAAAAAAAAAAAAAAAAAAAACGAATAGGATAAGGAAAAGGAAAAAAGAAGAACCACATTTCAGAGCAGCAAAAAGAACATTTGATGGGCAATTAAGCACTGAAGCTAGCTGCAGTGCAGGAGGGTGCCATGTGCTGTCTTGCATAGGCAGCATCTATGGTGCTCGTTAAAAGCAGACACATTACTGTAGTTAAAAGTCCATGATTAAGCTTTGAGGCTAGTCGTAACGTAGAATAAACATAGATTTTTGATAGGTAAAAATATGATTCATCTATAAGGTGTTGATGACTCTTACTGTAATATATTGTTTTAGAGACTTAAGATTTTATCTTTGAATCTGAATCGGACTTTTAAAATGGTTTTTAAACTTGATTCTTGATCTATGCATTTCTTTACCAAAACACAGCTTAAATTCATACAAGTGGCTCGATGGTGTTTTTTCTTTCTTCTATTGATAATGCTGAGACAGTCCTTATGTTCTAATTGATGCATTGCTCTTTGTATTTTAGAAGGTATCAAAATATTTGGCATAATTCTTTTTTAATACAACTTTTGTAACATTCAAATATAAAAAATTGTTAACTATTCAATCTTAATGTGACATTTTCTCTATCAATTAAATTTTCAACCATTACTTTAAGATTTTCTTTCACTATTACTTATAAAATATATATATGTCAAATAAACATTTTAAACATTTTGTTGTATACAAAATGACACACAAAGTATCTAGATAGGAGAACATTCTTCTAGCCACGGACATCAGTCACTAAGGTTTTAAAGCTAAAAGATTATATCCTCATAAGCAACGGTTGACTAGATGATATTCGTTCATCTATCCGTGCTAAAGAAGTTGGTCTGTCTTTTTTTTTTTTTTCTGTTGCAAGGTGACTTGTGTCTGTAATATGGATAAGAAAATTCGATGGAGATACTCCAATTCATGACTGTTTGTGTGAATTCTGTGAATGTGTTTCTGTTAAAACAAAACAAAAGTAGCAGCAACATCAGAAAAAAGAGACATGGCTATGAAGCAATGAGTTGTGTTTAGAGGAAGCTGCTGAATAACTGCTGTTTTGTCAGACAAAATGAAAAACACAGCAGTAGCAGAAGAGGAGCCAAAGTTACAATGCCAGAGTTCAGTGAAGAATATGCCAAATCACTGCTGTTTTGAGGTATGATGGATAATTTCTGCGTGAAACTTATACTAAGATTATTTACCCATAAAATAGAAGACATACTAAGACTAAATAACATTGGTAATTGGTAATGTTTTACGTCGAATGATATTTGCACAAAACAATTTGCTAGTGGTAAAAGAAGAAGCTGTCTAATTAGAAAAATATTCTCAAAGAAGTAGCTAGTTTTTGGAGGGCTAAAGTGGAGAAAACTTCAGTCACTAGATTTAACTGACTGAAAGGAGCTATCTATTATTTCTTTGTTCTTTTTGCAGTTTTTCACTTGGAGAAACAAAGAAGAGAAACTGTCCTGAAGACAGAAACTAATTAGTGTTACTGACTACCTACTTCTAGATTAAGACATCTTTGACTATTCAAAGTAAGTAAAATGTCTAGAAAACTTAACAAATCTGTATAATTTTTAAACTCACTCTGGAAATTCTGTTAAAGAAAAATAGTAAATTTGAACTTGTCATTCTGCGCAACATTAGCAATTCACCCGGTCTTCCTCCGATTCTCCAGTTCCAACTTTTCCCTTCGTTCTTTTTCTATCTCTTCCTCTTTTGGCTGGAGCATCCAGCTTGAATGACACCATTTGACCTTCCATTTAACTCAAGACTTCAACTCTCTCTATCTAGAAAAGCTCGATAGAAATTTATAGCAAAGAGAAAGGAGGATCCTTGGTTACAAAAAAAAAGTAATTCCTCCTATATACATTAAACCTGTCAGAACGGGAAAAAAAATAGTAAGCTTGTTGGCACTTGCATGAGTTATTCTCATCCTGTAAGAATACAAGTATGCCGACTACAATTTAAAATATTTTTAGAAAAGTTTTGATCAAGCTACCTTGCTCTTAAGGCAACCTAATGCATTAAAGCTCCCGCTATATGCGGGAACCGGGTAAGAGCAAAGTAAGGGCAAAGTATTCAACATGCTGAACTTTGATCTCCTTCAATCCTGCTCACTAGGAGATTCTGTTGAGCAATGGAAAGGCAATCTCAAGATAGATGATATAAACAGAAGCTTTTCACTAAATGATTGTCCTCAGTCTGCAAAAGGGTGCATCTGCAATCTTGATAATGTCTTTTTGCAGTGGATCATTCAGCCATTGGTTCATGTTAGATCTCTGGAAAGAATGTCATTTGTTTCCATCAGCATGATACCATAGCTAAACATCTCATTCTGTTGATACTAACTCTTCCAATTCATATGCTAAAACCAATATTGGCATGATTAAAAAAAGAATTAAAAGTTGTTAAGAAATCCAATCATTAGTTTTTTTCTAGAAAAAGAATTTACAAGATAAAAAGGAAGCTTCACCTGGTGCAGCGTACACCATTTTTGCAAGGATTTTCATGTATGATATGCTCTCCCTCACCAAATATTATGTTATCCCAAAATCACGTAAATGAGCAACCAAATGTTCATCCAACAAGACGTTGCTAGGCTTAACCTAATAATGAAACACATGCTTTAACTAACCATGACGAATATACTCTAATTTGTAAGCCGCATCTGTCTTAATATTCAGTCTTTGCATTATATCTAAATCATTGTTGTCAGAGTATAGCACTTCTCAAGGTTCTCATTTTGCATGTCCGCTGATACTAAAGCTTTGAAATCATTGTTGGAACAGCTAGTTATGACCTTTTGTGAGATTCTGATGGCAAAGGTGTCTCAATATTTTACATTCTGCACCGTAACTCTTGGATGCAACTTGTTGCAAATTTAACACCTTTACTGCAAAAGTGGTACCGTCTTGTAATATCCTCTTATAAACAGAGATCCGAAACTTGTATTGTCAAGAAAATTGCTTTCACTAGACCAGTTTGCTGCACGTATAAGTTGATAATATGAAATCCATGGTGATCCTTGCTGAGAGATTGAGTTGGTTGCTCACACTCTCATCCTTCCTTGGATATCTTCTAATTACGATAATCAGGACTAAGCCAAGAATCACAATTGCAGTAGCAGCAAATATAAAAATTATCTGCAAAAGCTTTTTAGTTCTCGACTTGCTGGATGGACTAGTAACACAAACACAAAGTCATGAAACTTGGGATCGCCACATAAACATTTATTGGATAAAAATGCTTGACTTGTGAAACTTTTGAAAGGACAACCATAGGAATCTCATCTGTTAAAGTCATTGAATGAAACACTTTGGTACTTGAGATATTGAAGAGCTTCAAGTGGTTTGGAGATTGACCAAGAGGGATAAGAAAGTCTAATACAACTGAACTTATCATGTTATTTGTTGTAGGCATAGATCCTTTCGGACTATTATGGACTTCAAAGGGACTACTACTGGCAAGGATCAACGGGACTGGAAAAGAGACATACAAAGGATATTTAACAGTTAGCTCAGCATGTTCATTTTTGAACCAAATTGGATAGATTTATAAATGGCATAGGAAAGCAGTGTGGAAAGTCAAAATACCATAATGTAGCATTTTTTATGTGGTTAGTGGTCAGAGAGGCCTGTCTGACACAGGGGAATGTAAAGAGGAGAAATGCAATTCTAACCGCTACCTATGTGGAAAAGAAGCAGAAAGAAACAGCCACCTTTTTGTGCAGAGTGAGATTTGCTTGCTGGAATTCTAACGAAAGAGTGGTATAACATGGGATTACACTGCGAATGTTGCTATTGTTTGTTGTTTGAATGGTTAATCAGGGTGGATGGTGGAAAACCATACTGGTGTATATGATGGACTGTGTGGAAGGCAAGAAACTCAACGTGTTTTGAAGGAATCAACACCCCTGCTCAAATACTCTAAGACGAGTTGCCTACTTTTGTTTTGTTTTTGGTGTAAAGAAGATTTTGTAAATGATAGTGAGTCTCTCTTAGGCATTAAGAACAACGATTCATCTTTGAATTTTTTTGGATTTTTCTTTTGTAAGCTGTAAAGATGGCTGTGCTGGACATTTATATGGAATGGAACTGTTACCTTTCTCAAACAAAGCTTGATATACCTCCAACAGCGGATGGAATTTCATTTAAGAAATTGTTCCTTGACAAGTCTGAATATTGCAGTCTTGGAGTTTCCAGTAACTGGACTAGAGGACTTTTTATAAGTTTTGATGATAAGCTTAGCTCTAGAAGATCTTTGAGATTGCAAAGGCTTCTTGGCACACATAAAGTTAATCTATTTGAATCCAAGTAAAGCTTCTTTAGAGAATTTAATTTCCCAAGGCATCGGGGGATTGGACCAAATACAATTCACCTCGACTTTGCAAAAGACTCTGTTTAAATGAAGAGTGAAGCTTTTGTATTAGTTATGGGATTAATGGATATATCTCTGGGTTTTGGTTATGGGATTAGGGGAGATATTACCAATATACTGAACCGCGAAGAGTGAAACTTTTGTATTTGCAATGGGAGCTGTCTTTGTCAGTGAGAAAACAAATTTGTGCTGTAAGTGAATGGAACTATTGAAAATTGAAATACTTTCCAGCTGTTAAATGTCAATAATGGATGGATTAAGAAACTGTAACAACCCACTCCACGTTAGTAAAATACTCGGTGTAGAATACGAAAAAGTTAGAAACTCACTACGTTTTGAATTTGAGCCGGGATAACCGTTAAAAGTCGTTGGAGAATATATGTTAAGTGACCGATGTAGTCTCAGGGGTCTCCTGACGCCGCCATAGCAGTGGAGTAGATGCTGTAGCAGTTTGTCGACAGTTAGTTGCAAATTTAAAATCTATTTTATCCCAATTCTTATCCTAAAAAGAGGGAATTCGTCCTAAAAACACCCCTACGGTTATTTCCAAGTCATATCGGCATGAACACGAGCCATAATAATATATTAATAATAATAACATAATATGCAACGGGTTGAGTGTCAAAATATCTGATAAATTATCTTGTCTGATTTATTTGAACTTGTCGTTATGGCTTGTTATATTCTGGTGGTGTCTGGGTAGTTGGCGTGTTGTTTGATTTGTCAACCGGATTAATGTCTATTTAAGAATGGTGCCAGTGCTTGTGTCAGCAGTTACTGGGACTTAACCTGGAATAATTAAAAGGGAAAGATTGGCTGCAATGATAGGGTTAATTAAAATGAGGAATGTTACACAACATGCATATCAAACAACATAGCAATAAATATAGAAAAATAATTTTCCAACTATTATGGCCTTTGTTCT
>JBDJHY010000049.1:11874683-11886358 GCA_039654485.1 Withania somnifera | reverse complement strand
ATATCATCACACTGGGATGCTAATTGTCTAGCAAAGCTACATCTGGCTATCTATATCCAAGTGACCGCACACGTACTAATCATACGGAATACCTAATGTAAAACGCAGAATAATCAGTCTACCTAGATCGGCTCTAAAGCCACCAACATAAATCAGGGGATAGCTATTAAGCTCTAACCACTAGTATAATTCCCTCCCCAACCTCATTACATTCCAAAGTCAGCGCATAAAGATACACCAAAGACTATACTCCTCCTCCAACCATATTGTGTTCTAAAGTCGAGTTGGACACGCGGTAGAGCAAAATAGCCTCAGGGTAAGTTACAAAGATACAATTCAGCTAAGTAGGAAATAGACCGGAAGAATAAATATAGCGGGCTTTCAACTAGTAATCTCAACCCCAAGCTGGCATTTTACCATATACATACTACATTAATATCCATTCTGAAGAAAGTGGACAGTAGCCTACTAGGCGCCAACTAAAACCTTAAAAGTCACACTGGAAGAAGCTGAGAATCACGAACGAGCTTGGCACTGCACGAATGTAGTAAAAACATAATCCACGAGTCAAGAGGAGTAAAACAAGACTCATATTGCTACATAATTAGAAGGGTCAAAATTCAAACTAAAAATTGGCTCGTAAATCTTAATAGCACTGAAAAATAAAATATTTATACCAACACGTAGAGCACATCTCATACGTTATATGGTACAAAATAAGGCTCAAACTAACGGTAGAAAATGAAAAAACAAGCCCGAAAAGCTTATGTAATATAGAAACTTTATTACAATAGGGAAAATGAAAAATTACCCAAAAGAAACGAGAGTAGAATCACCAGAAAAAAATTCCACAGATCAAAACCATGATTTGGACCCTTAATACTATTGATTTAGCTCTAGGTTCCAAGAAATTTGGAAGAAATTGATGAACATTCATCAAAAAATGGAAGAAAGAAATGCATATAGGCTTGTCAGGTCGGTCACACGATCGCAAAGCAAGCCATGCGATCGCGACCCCTAACCACCTTATTCTCTGCTATCTCGGCCCTCAGCCCTGCCATCGCGATGCATACTGGGCCTGGCCTACACGATTGCAGCCAAGGCCACGCAATCGTGACCCTTTGATGCCTAGTCAGCCTCAATTTAAACAATTAAGGCTCGAAATAGAGATGTAGTCTGATTTCGACAACCCATATATGAAATCTTTATGTAATCTACACTCCAGACTCAGAGGAATAAATGAAAAGGAGATTTTAGATTGTATAGGCTGAGTAACTCCAGAATTAGCAATAATTAAAAAAAATTAAATTATAAAACATCCAGGGAACCACCTACCGATCCCAGCAAGTCACAAACGACTTGGGACAGTTACAAGAATGTTCTAAACACAGAGAAATTGCGGCAATCACGAAAATGGTCCCGAGGGCCATTACAACTAATTGTCTCTCTCTCATGTTAGGAAAACTAACATATACCCAGAATCTCCTTTTGAGAATCCATCTTTAATTTGTGTATCATGGTAGTCCTATATCGCACATTAAAACTAATTAATTAGATTGAAAATATTTGATTTCTAATCTTGAATCAATTGTGAGGGGTTTAACCATAATTTATTAGTCTGATTCATACAAGTACTGATGTATAAAATATATCATAATTCATGTAAACACATAAATTTTTATTCTCATAAGCAATGATTTAGCTATTTATTGAACGCATTTAATGTCAAATCGACTTGTATATAAAATCAAAATTATCAATATTACTTGTCTTGATTAAATAATCTGAAAATTATGCTTTTAACTCAATTATATTTAGCAAGAAAAATGTGAAATTGTAGGTTGATAGTAAACACACATGTGATTATCTTATAAGTTGCATATCAATGTTTCACATGATAGTGAAGGGGCCTATATTCACCTTTTATACTTTTCAGAATTTTAAGGGATTCAATCTCAACATTAGCTTAGTTAATCAACTTATCATGAGAAAAATAATATAGTTTTTCAATATACATCTTTTACTGAATATGCTCATCTTAAGATAAAATAATTTGTACTAGTAAAGTCCAAATTTACCATGACATGTGTTATTTTCTTGAGTAAATTTCCAAATAGCAAATTCCAAATTAGACCTTCTCAATTATTTTACCTCTTTTAGAGGTAGGTCATTATATCATCACAACCAAGAATATGCTCGTATTTATGAGTTTTACCAAATACTATCACATTCAACCTTGGAAATGAATTTGTATTTATTTATCAAAAATACTCATTCTTTAGGAATGGAAAGTAATTGTTTGAATGTATCTTTGACAATTCGTATTCATCAAAACTTAATGCTACCACATTCTTCTCATGGAATGGAGCATAAATATTTGAACGTACCTTAAGCCTATAAATCATGATAGCTTAGAACCTCTTTCAAGATGTTGTTTCTTCATGAGCAAATCGAGGCATATATATAATGTAGATAATCTCTCTCTAACATATTTTTTAAAGTATAGCGGACTTTAAATAATTTCTGTTTTAAGAGTTATTATTATTAATCTCTTCCACCTCCATATTCAATTAAATAAATCAATGGAACGAATTTCATGACTTTTCATCAAAAGCACATTTTTTGTCTTGTCATCATTACATCACTATGGTGCATCAGAACTTAAGCTCAATGTCTTATCTATAAGAAAACATGCAATGCTATAAATCAATGAGACTTTAACCCAATATTTTTATCATCATGGTGCATTAAAACTCAAACTGATGTCTTACTTTTGTAATGCGATGAAACTTGAATCAGTTGTCTTACTCTCAATTAATAATATAATAGGCCAAAGTAATACAACTCGCCCTCAAGTCATAAATGGTAAATTGAACCATTTTGATTTTTTAGATCAAATAGATCCGACAAAATATACCATTGATAATAAAAAAAAAGTATAACCATAAAATATGAAGGAGAGGTTATTCTGATTTTGGTTTTCGTATCATGGATCTTGGGTCGCACTTTATGGCATTTCCACTATAAAAAAAATTCAATCCCTCAAAGGATTGTTCATGAAAATACTATCGAGATTCTTCGGATCATATTTCCTAGTATCATCCCTATGTTCATTGCTATACCATTATTTGCTCTTGTTATACAACTTTTAGTTATAATTAGTAAGTAAATCTCCACTGTGTCGTAAGATTCGAAACCACATAGCCAGCTGGTCCATAATTTTAACCTCTTTTGCCTACTTGTTTTCGAAGAATTTTCTTGGTTATAATGGTATGGTATTATAGGTTGCACGGCTGCCGCATAAGTTGGATTTATGTAACCAAGACCAACACGAAACAATTTCCAGAAATATCAGTAAATTCAATATTAGTTGGTAGGTTTGCATATATTATCACTATTAACTAAAAAATATTAATTAAATTATAATTTAATCAAGTTATCTCCTTATTTTTAATTAATATTTCTCTTTCTTTGTATCATATTTATACTTATTACTAAAAATAAAATTTAAAAAATATTAATTATTTTTCAATTATTTAATATAATAATTATTTTAAGATATATTTTTTTATAAATCTATCGAACTAATATGAACAAGAGAGCATTAGAAACTGCCTATTCATTGGAATCCTCGACCTCTCTTCGCAAAAAAAAAAGAAAAGGGCTACTGTAAAGCGGACTTTATATTTTGATTTAGACCAATTAAATCGTATATCAGATTCCCACGTTTTCTCATTCACGGGATAACCAATACCAGATAACCATCAGTAGCAAGTAATTGGATTTTAAAAAATCAAAACTTACGTAATTTGAAAAAATAAAGCCTCGCTAATAACGTATTTTAAAATAATAAAATAAAATAAAAATATTAGGAGAAGAAAGAAAATTATTTAGATCAATTTAAATAAAGAGAATCTATTCAAGAAAATTATTTAGATCAATTTAAATAAAGAGAATCTATTCATTTATAAGAAAATATTGACCTAATTTAAAAATAAATATTCACTAAAATTAACTTAACTTTCAACATAAAAAATATATATTTACTACATTATAAATATTTTATAATACCTCTTTTCTTTCATTCTTACATTATAAATATTTTATAATACCTCTTTTCTTTCATTCTTACTAAATATTATTTTTATCTTTACTACATAGTTTCATAATTTACATATACTTTTCAGTATTTAATAATTTTCTATCATGAGTCTCTGTACCCCACTAAAATCCAACAACTCTGGTTATTAAACAATACTCTTTAATTTTTCATTGATGCAGCAAAACAACTATCATTGTTTCGCGTCCATCTCATCTCCACCATAGGCTGACAAATTCGGATTTTTTTCATAGGGTATCAATTGAATGACATTGTTAATAATATGACCATTACGAGCACACAATGGAAAATATGATCTAAACCCCTTTGTGCTACCATGGCTAATTTCACTATTACCAATCCCACATCTCAGCTACTTATAACATGGAATGATAAAATAAATACAAATAGAAAGAAAATTTTTTGGCTATTATAGATCCAAAGATCTCTTTTTTCTGATTTCTCTTTTTTTAATTTTTCTCGATTTTTTCATACGTGTACGTAAATGTGTCTAATATCTAAATGAATCTATGCTTTTTCGCAAATTCCGATGCCCTAGTGAACTCCTGCGTATCTATGCACAGATATATGTATTTATGCATGAATATAACCTTGTCATACGAGATACATACATCTATGTACGGATACACTAGATACATTGTCTGAATTTTCCTATACATTGTATTTGATATAAAATACACTAGATATTTGATACCAATACAAAATGAAATTGATATGGAATACATTGGATGAAACTGATTTTGGACACACAGTGCACAAATATGTATCTATGTTCAGTGTACAAATATACTAGATATATCACTGGATCGGAGAGTTTGTTGCACAAACCTGGAAAAGTAGCCTTTTTACCCTTGAGCAGCCCATGGTGCTCGAGGACTAGAGCTGGAGATGTGCACATTGCTCCATATGGTTTGCTTGATTCTCTCTGCTTCTTCAGCATGTCAACCAACTTTTCTGAGTTTGAAAATGTTTCGGCAGCTTCATCAAGGAGCACATCTGGTACTAGTTTAACTTTTCTGGAAGCAACAATCTCCGATCTTCCAGAGAAACCACTACTACTTGCGTTTGCTTGCAGTAGTACATCGATAATAGTAGTAGCTTCCATTTCCTCATAACCATTTAAAATAGGTACAAGAATCTGTGGCTTACTCGTGACTGTTCAATTCACTGAATTAAGATCCGCAAACGCAACTTCTTCACTGTGATTTCAGCCCATCACCCGTGAGCCAGAAACTTCATTAGCCTTCTCTTTTCCAGACAACTCCTCAACCAACCGCAACAGCCAACTCGATGGATGTTCGTGGTCCATGACTCGTCACAACTTTCGCATCCTTTTGGACTCTTGACTCAACAGCAATGGCATGAGATGCCAGTTCCTCCATTTACGATGGGTAACACCTTGACTCAACAGCAATTGCTACCGCAGGAGCAGCACATATTACAGCATAAAACTTCCCATTTTCAGCTTGCTTTTTTACAATGCTTTCCAAAATTTTGCAGTTCCAAAGGTTGGCTGCACCAGGAATCCCTCCCAGAAGCGCTATAAGGTCGAAGTCCCTCTCAGCGCAATCCTAGATTAGAGCATCAGCAACGATCTTAATTCCATACATTACTTCAATGTGAAGCTGATTCTCAGTGGAAACAACAGTAACCTCCGCACCAGCTCTCAGTAGTATATCTATCTGCACTATAACCTAAATGGGCTCTGTTCCATTTGCAATTGGAACCAATACCTAATTATTCTACACAACTATAAAAGCAAAGCGACAAGGCAGATTCGAAGTAGCTATTGCATCTATTACTCAGGAGTTTTTTACCAAGCAATAGTCAAGGAAAGAAGGCCTTCGTGAAGTCAAGTGCTGGATGAGAAAAACTAGACCAACTAGGGGTGGTCTGTCTAGTTCGAGTCTGAAAGTTGTTACTTCTTTTGCTAGGAATGTTGTAGGTAGAACTTGTAAGTTTCGAGACTAGCGTTTATAGTCTTTGAGAGGGTTGGCAAATAGAGTTGAGTTGAGGTACTAGAGTTAGTCCATGAAATTGTAGAGTTGTGATATGAAACCGTTCTTTGAAGTTAATGAAGGTTTGGTTGGAAATCCTACTTATCATAGGTTGTGGTTTCTCACCCTTAAACAAGGAGGTTTTCTATGGTAAACGTGTATGATTAACTTTATTATTTTAAAGTTCTACTTAAGGAACCAGGCCCGTTGTGCTCAGCAGTAATCTTAAGTCTATCACGAGACAAATCCTTTCTATTTGTATGCCTACACTACCATTTATTCACCACGGGGATATTCTCCATCCACATTATCAACTCCTCCTTCACGTGGTTCATTCCCCAGCCTATCCACTTTGCATCTAAGTGAAAACCTCAGTCATTCATCTTGCTAGGGTGGGTCCAGATTGAACCTTTACTGGTGTCTATGAATTTGTCTACTCTTCTATTAAGTGAAACTGAGCTAAACAAGCAGAGACACTAAGACAAGAGTATTCGCTACCTAAGCTATAGGATGCAACTTTGAGGCAAAAAGTATAGGTTAAATGGCTTGAGGAAGGGACAAAAACACTGCATAATTTGTGTGTATGATTAAAAAGAGATTGGAAATGCAAAGAATACAAGATGAGAATGGAATTTGGAGGGAAGGGAATACAGATATATTGAAGAGCTCTTCCGGTATGAAGGAACTTCATTTAATATACTCCAAATAAAGTATATCCGGAATGCATCCATACCTAGATAACGATATATCCTATCATTGATCGATTTTAAATTTTAAGGACTTCATATATCAACAATCATAAACTTCATTCATGCATGATGTAAGCAGAGGTGCAACTAGTACTTGAACTTTTTAAGTATTTTGAATTCTAGGATAGTGACATCAGGTGTAGTAACTGAGTTCTGTATTTAATTTTTGTTCATATTTAGTGATGACAAGTGAAATATTTTGGTCGTAAGTCTCAATCTCAATTGTGACTTCTGAGTGAGTGAAAAATATGGACCGCATTTGTGCTTTCAATCTACAGTCACTGGGATAACTCCATGGTAAGCACAAGAGACTAGCTTGTAGTTCAGCATTTCATACTACTCTCCGTTGATTCTTGAAGCTGATATCTACACAATAGCGATCATCAATACTATACAAGGCATCCTGCATGCAGACTTTAATACACATGTTGTATATCGAAGTTATTTGACACACAAACACAACACTCCAAAAATGAAATATGGACAAGAGAAACAAGAAAGTGCTAGATCTCGGACCAAATGTTGATTATCATCTCAATTAGGATCATCCACATTTGCTACGCCAGAACAAAATGCAGCATTACCTGTACAGAAGTTTAAACGGGATCAAACTTGAGTTGGCAGTCATTATGATATGAACTCAGCACATGCAAAAATGTATTATTATACTATAATTGTAACAGAGAATTGAGTTGTTTACTTATCTTTTCAACATAAGGTATATTTTTCAACTGTGACCATAATTAGATTTCCATAGGCAAAAATGTTGGCCCTTCTCCTTATAAATTCTTTCAGAAACTAAATTAGAAAGTTTTCCTCGAACTCAGAAAGATTTCTCCATATAACATTAGAATAATTTAAAAAGTTGGATACTTACAGTCGCATAAACCTTGTTACATCGTCTGCAAAGAAACTCATGCTTGATCTTTTTGATATTCGCTAGGAAATCTTTCATGTTCGGCCTCTCATTAGGAGATTCAGCTGTGCAATCTAATGCCAACTCCAAAATAGAGGACATACAGCACAATTATTTCTCAAAAACAATATCTTCAGGTTCCAATAAGGTGTCGTCGATAGTATCATCTGGTGCGCCAGGTAGTGAACTACAGACCCAACTCCTCATGTTCAAATTTTCCTGAAATATTGTATCATATGGCCTTTTCCTTGTGATAGTTTCCATGAGCATAATGCCGTAGCTGTACACATCACATCTTCTAGAAACTAGTCCTACTGTTCCATACTCTGATCCAATGTTACCGGAGTAATTAGTTTCTTGAATGACAACTAAATACTCCAATTCGTCCCCACTAGGGCTCATGGACACCCGGTGTTGACGTGACACATAAATTTTGGAGGTGTTTAGATAATTATTTTGATAGTTAGAGTATTCAACTGACACAGTAGAGACGAATTAAGTTGTTTAAATGTGCATTCACAAAATTGGAGTGCTTACTTTAAGTGCCTGTTTAATTATTATGTTTATTGAAAATAGTTGAATCTACCTCGAGTAGATAAAAGCTTTAAAAACTGAATGGTCTGATGTTCCTTTGGCTCATTTATCTAATCCCCTTTGGGGAACCTATGAATTTTGAATAAAAAGGTGGAAACAATATGACCAAACGTTTCTTTTTCTTTATCATCGTACATGCATGAATATAGAGTTTGACATAGTCATATTTCGATGTTTTCAGTACCATATTTTTTCATGCTTAATGTGTAATATATTAAATCTTCGTTAGTTAAACTATCCACTCAAGTTTTCATCCTGTTCTAATGTGATTAATAGTAAACTAATCAGAGTCAATCTTAAAAAACACGCCGAAACTATCACCTTTTCATGAGTTGGATACCATAACTATCCATTTTTCCATTTACCTATCCAAACTATCATCGTTTTTTGAGTTTCATACCTCAACTATCACTCCCTTGGTATTAAAACATACCTCGACGGCCTACAGGCACCTATTGTATATTGGGAACAAAGATTTGGCCAACTCACATCCAGGTGTATTTTACTATAAAGAAAGTGATAGTTTATGTAGGTAACAAGATCAATGAATAGTTAAAAGTATGAAATTCACGAAAAGATAATTGTTTGGGAGTATTTTAATCATTAACTCAAACTAATTATTATGTATTATTTTATACAACGCATTGCATGGAATAATAAAAGGACTAAAAGAAAGTTACCTGGTGCAACGTAGCCCATTGTAGCAAGCATTTTAGTACGAGCAGTTGACTCCCCTTCTCCTATTAACTTGATCAGGCCAAAGTCACTCACATATCTAACCAACTTCTCGTCTAACAAGACATTGCTAGGCTTCAGGTCACTATGTACAAGAACTGTTGTATAACCATGATGGAGATATTCCAAAGCACATGCAACATCGGTCATTGTGTCTAATCTTTGGATTATATCTAAGAAATAACAATCAGAATGTGACCATTTCTCCAGGCTTCCATTGGGCATGTACTCTAGAAGTAGTGCCTTAAAATCTAAAGTTAGAACAACTGCTGATACTTCGGTAAGATTTCTATGGCGAAGGTTGCGTAAAGCTTCACATTCAGTATCAGAACTTTTTAACGCACCTTCAATCTGTAAATTGAACACTTTGATTGCCAAAGTCATCCCACTTGCAAACACGCCCTTGTAATCAGAGTCAAATCCTTGAGTTGCCCTTTTAATTTCAATGTATGAAATCCCGGGTAGTGTTAATGCAGGAAAGTATTCGGCTTGAGTTGCAACATTTCTATTCGCACGTCGTCTTAACATAAACACAATGATTGAATTGAGTACCATTACTGAAGCTCCTAACCTGACAAATATAATCAGAACCAACTTGCTTCTCCTTGAATGATGAAAACACCTAGTCATACAAGGTCGGAAAAGTAAACCGTTGCATAACTCTTCATTTCCTCATAAAAGACCGAGAGGTGAAATTGAGAAAAGGTGGAATTTCACCTTCTAATCTAATGAATTATACATTGAAGTCCTTCAGATATTGAAGAGACTAATTATTTTGGAATCATACCTGACAGAATGTTATTGGATAGGTTCACCGATTCCAAACTTAACATTTTCCCCAATGACTCCGGAATAGATCCTTGTAACTCATTATAAGCCAAAGAAAGATAAAGTAGTTTGTGCAAGTCTCCAATTGTGGAGGGAATACTTCCTGAAATATGATCCCTTGACAGATCTATGGATGTTATGGCATCCAAATTTCAGAAATTAGGAGGTACAGAGCCAACCAGAGAATTATTTGACAAGTTAAGCTTCAAAAGATCTTTGAGGCTCCATAGACTGATGAGTATGTTAGTGAGCCTCTTCGAGTTTAGATATATATATCTCAAAGAGGTAACGTTGCCAATGCAATATGGTATGGGACCCGAAATGTGATTATATGACAAACTAAGGAAGCCCAACGATGACAATTTGCAAGGTACTCTGGCAAGGGTCCAGTTAACCTATTCCGATCAAGCCATACAATTTGAAGTGTGTAGATCACAGAATGTTGTTGGCACTGATCCACTCAAGCGATGTCGTGTATGTACAAGGTGATTAAGTTACTTAAATTCCCAATTCCTAACGGTATCTGGCCCCTAATTTCAGAACGATATATATAAAATCGTTCAAGAGAAGTAGAAAGATTGCTGATTGAATCTGGAAGAACACCATTCAGAGGATTACCCGACAAAGCTATCTCTTTTAAACATCTGCAGTTCATCGATGAAGTTAAGATACTTAGATGTGGAGATGATATGTAATTATTGAACAATAACAGATGTCCAAGATGCCTCAAATCCCCCAATGAGTTAGGAATCTGGCCGCTGAATTTGTTTTCACCAAGATTTAAAGCCTTTAGATTTGAAGAATTAGAGATTGAGCAGGGTATAACTCCACCTATGTTGTTAACGCCGAGTAAATACTTTAGATTTGAAGAATTCGAGATTGAGCTGGGTAAAACTCCACCTATGTTGTTTTGAGCAAGATTCTAAAGATGTAGATTTGTTGGCCAGTAGCCTGAAGGAAGACTACCCCAAAGGTTATTGTATACAAGTACCACCTCTCTTAGCCTAGAGATATTGAAGAGCTCTTCCGGTATGGAACCACTTTAACTTATTAAATTGCAAAAAGTATCTCCAATTTGTTAAGATTACCAATCTCCCTGGGTATAACACCTGCCACATAAATAAAGTCGATTAAGATTATTTGATTGCTCCCGTTTGCATCAATATGTGCAGTTCATAAATCAACATCAAGATCACACTAATTGAAAATTACCAGATAAACTATTTGTGTTCAAATTAAATCGCCACAGTGATGATAAGTTGGATACGGTGTGCAGTATTGAACCTATAATGTATTGTTATCCAGCTGTAATTGTTGCAACTTTTGTAAATTACCAATCTTTGCTGGAATTCTGCCAGCAAATTATTTTGGCAAACGACAACCAAGTTATAAACTTTTATCCTCTTGCTCAAGGTGTTAATTCTCAATAAACAAATCTGTGGACCAATGTAGTCTTATTGGGCAGCTCGATGCACTAAAGTTTCCAGCTATATACGGGGTCTGGGAAGAAGGGTTGGACCATAAAGGTGCATTATATGCCCCCTTATCTTGCAATTCTGCGTGTGGTTGTTTCCGTAGCTTGAACACGTGATGTCCTCGACCTCATGGTGCAAAGTGAAGTTGACAACCAGCACTCCTGAAACAACAATAAACTTCATGCCCCTTATTATTTCAGGATACTACAATATATAATGTTTACAATATACAACCTAATGGGCTTCGAGGTAAAGAGCCCA
>JBDJHY010000049.1:11831691-11844748 GCA_039654485.1 Withania somnifera | reverse complement strand
GTAACAGATCTTTTTCTAAAATATTTTGTCAACGTTTCTAAACGGTGTCCACAAGAATATGCTAATTTTAATAGCACAAATTTCCAGAAGAATGTACAAAAATATGGAACCTTTCAAGTTTTAACAAATATACTTGTGAAATCTTCCTTTGTGCATACTTTTTCATTGAATGTCACGCTTAAGGAGTTTTATTAGCTCTAAACATTGAGCATTAACCTAGCAACATATGAACTTAATCATTCATAACAGAAAACAAATCACAAAGACTGACAAGGCCAGCAAACAAGTACAAACCGATTGGATATTTACTTTTTGATGGGTTGTTTTTTATACGCATCTCAGCTAGGAAAAAAAATCAAACATTCTTTAGGATAATTGATCAAGGGTGCTCGTGTACAACAATATTAAAAGTAATTTGTTTATCATAATGTAGTAATTTCCTTTAGTGCTTCTTCACTATGATGAAGTCCTTGGTTGAAACTGAGAGAACCCACAAATAATTCACGTTAACCATGTAACAGGGAAGTGATTCTTGAATATATCCACAGTGCTTGTAAGCAAGTCCTTGGATTTATTTCCATCAGAATAGATCCCTCCTGCAATTAAAAAAAAAATGAAGAAAGTCTTCAACCTGCAAATGATTGGTTAATTCCCTTGTTAAAACATGTCATATAATCAAAATTAGTTTGCAGCCGCCTAGTCGAAAAGAGTTCTTAATTGCAATAATAAACAAAGCAAGCTCCCAATGGCTTGTCTTTAGGCTTTCATTTCTTATATCAAACAGAGATTGCAGTTCAAGCCAATTGGAGAGTACAGAACCAATCACTTCCTTCTGAAAACTTCAGGGCACTCAAATCCTTTCGATTACTTCAACGCTGAAGACACTGTTAAAGAAATGATAACAAAAGCAACCAGAAAGAAACTAACACTACATATATCAGGTTTACAAGAAATAGGTTCATTAATTTGCACTGCTAAACATGGCTTTGAAACTTCTTTTAAGTGCCATCTTTACTCTGAGTCTTTACTCTTCAGTCATACATGCAAGTAATACCAGTCCGCAGAGCAACTCAGATATTTACATAGTCCATCTTGAGTCTTTTCATAACCAACTTCTCTCTGACTTGGATAGTTTACGAACGTGGCACCATTCGTTTCTGCCACCAATCAAAACGAGTCCAAGTGATTCCTCATCCTCGCGCATAGTTTACTCTTATCGCAATGTGCTTAATGGTTTTGCTGCTAGACTAACAACAGAAGAAGCAGACCTACTGCAAGAAACAGAAGGGATCATATCAGTGCGGCCACAAAGACTATTGCATGCACGAACCACCCATAGTAATCATTTCATGGGTCTGCACCAGAACTTAGGCTTCTGGGAAAGTATAAACTATGGTAAAGGTATGATTATTGGATTTTTAGACACCGGGATAACACCCAATCATCCATCATTCCATGACGAAGGAGTGCCTCCTCCTCCGGCAAAGTGGAAGGGTAAGTGTGAATTCAACTTTACTACGGCCTGCAACAACAAGCTTATTGGAGCAAGATATTTCCAGGAGTTTGGAAATGGGACCCCTTTGGATGAGAATGGGCATGGCACACATGTTTCAAGCACGGCTGCTGGGAACTTTGTATATGGTGCAAATGTTTTTGGCCTTGCTAATGGGACAGCATCTGGAGCGGCCCCCCTTGCTCATGTTGCCATGTATAAAGTCTGTGACGCTAACGCTGCTAGTTCTGCGAGTGACACATTTGCTGCTATGGAGGCTGCAATCGAAGATGGTGTTGATGTAATTTCTATTTCCATTGACGATATTTCCAGGACCTTTCTGGGAAGAGTCTAATGCACTCTGTTCATTTACTGCAATTCAAAATGGCATTCTTGTGAGCACCACAGCTGGTAATACAGGTCCAGAACATGGCACAGTAGCAAATGGAGCTCCATGGCTTCTCACTGTTGGTGCTAGTACCACTGATAGAAAACTAAGGGCAACAGTACTGCTCGGAAACGGTGAAGAAATTGATGGTGAATCGGCTTTCCAACCTGAAGACTTCTCCCAAACTCAGCTACCATTAGTTTACCCTGGAACAAATTCTAGTCATTTGATGGCCCCATTTTGCAGTGAGGAGTCTTTGAAAAATATTTATGTGAAAGGACATATTGTCTTTTGCGAAGCTGGTGGTGGGATAACAAGACTTGATAAAGGACATTTTGTGAAGGATGCTGGGGGTGCTGGAATGATACTCATGAATGAGTAGCCACAAGGCTTCACCATACAAGCTGAACCTCATTTCTTCCAGCAGCACACATCAGTTTTCTTGATGGTCTGAAGATCAAAGCTTATATAAACTCCACGTTAATCCCTGTGGCTTCATTTTTATTTCAAGGAACTATATTCGGAGATGATCATTCTCCAGCAGTTGCAGCCTTTTCATCTAGAGGCCCTTTTCCAGAAAGCCCTGGGATATTGAAACCTGATACTATTGGTCCTGGTATTAGCATCCTTGCAGCGTGGTCAACATCCGTGGAGAACAATACCAACACAAAGTCTACCTTTGACACACTATCTGGCACCTGTCCTCACCTCTCGGGAGTAGTAACATTAATCAAGAGTGCACACCCAGAATGGTCTCCAGCTGCTATCAAGTCCACAATCATGACAACCGCTGATCTGGTGAACCTTGGAAACAATCCTATTGAAGATGAAAGGGGCCTCCGTGCTGACTTCTTTGCTACTGGTTCAGGCCACGTTAACCCATTAAGAGCAAATGATCCGGGGCTGATCTATGACATCCAACCAAATGATTATATACCTTATTTGTGTGGGTTGTACCCAAGTAGAGCTGTTAGTTTGATTGTTTTGCAAGAAATCAACTGCTCATCAACCATTCCTGAAGCAGAACTAAACTATCCATCCTTTTCAATTACACTTGGACCTGATTTACAAGTGTACACAAGGACTGTAATCAATGTCGGCGAACCCGTCTCATCTTATACTTTTGAACTTGTGCCACCCCACGGAGTTGATGTGAGAGTTGAGCCTTCCACCTTGCACTTCTCAGAGATGTACCAGAAGATAACTTATCAAGTAACCTTCAGTCGATCAATTTCAGACATTAACGCCACATTCGTTCAGGGATTTTTGAAATGGACCTCATCCAAGCACTTTGTTAGGAGTCCAATAGTAGTTACCTTGGTAACAGGAGGAAGCTCAACAAGCAACTCCACGCTCTTCTATTCATCAATTGTAATTTCCTGATTTCAAGACACTAGGATATTTTTATTTTGTGTATTCCTCTCATCAGCTTTCCTAGCAGATTCTCAGTTGAATTGCTTCAGCTATTGGTGTTAATGGAAGTCAATAGTTCTAGAGGTTTGTTTTAACTATCTTTAGAAGTTCGATATGGAAATAAGCTGCATTGTCTTATCTCTATGGATAACTCAATGATGAAGAGTATATCCTTCAACTAAATTCTTGTTTATCTCATTACAAAATATTAGTAAGAATCAAGCTTTTGAAACGCTTCGTCATGTTGTTATCACACACGTTCAATGGAGACAGCAGAACTAGTATGGCAGTTAAGTCATTTCCGAAGAATGAAGATCCAATGTGAGGTTTGTCTAGCCAGTTCTGACACAGGTTTTGAACTACCAGAACTAGTATAATGAATATTTTGCAACAAAATTTACAAACTAAAACTTACATAGTGCTAATACACCTACTTAAAACAACAATATACGCACGTGTGGCTTTACCAGATATGTCAAGATTGTACGCTTATTATGACGAGGCCAGTGCAGGCTACTTTTGTTATCTAGGTCCTGAAAGCTCAATCGGTTCAAAGGTAAAGGAGGATTGTTCATGAATATAGTTAAAATTCCTAGACAAGCTGAAAGCCCTTGTTTCACATATGTTGCTTCCACCTTGTGATTCGTCCACATGCCCCATTTGTTCTGTAACACCTTCCAGGATTCTCAAGACTTCCGACATTTTTGGCCGATTATTGGGATTAGATTGAGAACACTGTAGAGCCACTTCAACTGTTTTCTCTAGCTCCTCTGAGTTAAAAATCCTCTTAGATCCCTATCCGCGAGCATTTCCACTTTCTTTTCCGCGAACGAATTTCGGACCTGTAACAAGTCTGAGCTCTATCATGTTCTGAAATCTCTACTCCACATAAAACAACTTGAAAGGGAAGAAAATCATATCTGAAGAGGCATAGAACTGGTTCCTCTTTTCAAACAACTTTTCTAGCATAATACATGGTTGTTCAGGCTTATATAATAATGTGAAAATTATCAACCAAATAAGCTATTCAAGGGCTTAAAGTATGCAAGTGTAGCATTATTATGTGACAAATATCTCAATCAAATAATTTGTTTAAGGGCTTATAGTATGCAAGAGTAAGGTATAACACAGCAATAATTTTGTTCACTGAAGACCATATTGATCAGTAAGCGATATTCAAAAACCTGTCCATAATCCCCACTGATCATGAACCAGCTTACGCAGTCAGCAGAAAGAACTAGTTTCAAGCAATGTTTCACAATTTTGGAATTGTACTTCTCTCGTAAAATGTGGGACAGCTTCTGAGTTTGACACTAGTTATTGAGTCAATTATTGTGAAAATTCCAAGTCAAATAGTGGTTTTTATTATGACCCTATTATGACCCAAACAAGATCCTGCATGAAGATTAGCTATTAACTAGTTATTCAAATAAAGTTAGAAACTATATACACACAAATACATAAAGTTTCAAATAGTAGGAGGGTTAGAAGGTACATTCCCGGTCAAGAATAGTTCCTTTCTGACCCTGACCAACTCCTGCATCTAATGCCTTGTGTCCGGTAATGAGTTCCAAAAGTAATATCCCGTATCCAAAGACATCTGTCTTCTCAGATGATTGGCCAGTTGATAGATACTCTGGGGCTTTATGACCTATGGTACCACGAACTGCAGTTGTAACATGTGAATCTCTACGGTCTAAAAGCTTAGCAAGACCAAAATCACCAACAGCTTCAAAACTTTCATCAAGCAGAATTTTAGCCGCCTTAACATCTCTGTGAATTATCTTAGGATTACACTGTTCATGCAAATACAGAAGACCTCTGGCAGCTCCAAGAGCTATATGCATGCGCTTGCTCCAGTCCAAAAATGGTTTATCCCGTCCATTGTGGTAGATAACCAAAGATTATGTGAGAACAGAGCAAAGATGACACTGTCACGACATCAAACTAATCCATTAAGATCCCAATATAATTTCGAACTAGACTTTGCATTCATATACCTAAAGTTGGCTGTGATTTGGCCATGCTAAAAATTAATGACGACATGACTGTTACCTCTTACAGTCAAGTAACATTTATTCAGTCATGGATGATGTAACTCGATACCATAAATGACATGCAGAATTTTAGAAGATGGATATATACTTTATTCACGTAAAATAAGCTTAATAACATGTAAGTTTAGGGGAACTTCCAGCAAAAGGTAAAAAAAAATAATGATCAACAGTAGTATAACCCATACACATAAAGGGACTACTCTAGGAATTGTTAGCGAGTAACAAACTCTCATATTAACCACTATTTATAGAGATTACTGTTGATATATTGTTATCATTCCAACTTCACTTATGTGAGTTACAAAAACCACACAAGTCAAAAACCACGATAAAGGAAGGTCATAGTAGATTGCTAGAGAACATGCCTACTTAGGTACACGCTACATCAAGGATCTTAATAGCAGTGGATTCGATGAATTCATATAGTCGACCCCAACTAGTTTGGATTTGACACATAGGTTATTGAATGTTGATATATAGATTTCATTCCACTTGACAAGAAACATTGACAATGTACATCCAATTTAAACTAATCAACAAGAAATCATTTTCATCATAGATCCCTTGGTTTTCAGATGTAGAACAGCAAAAGTATTGCATAAAGTCCTCAATTTCCATAAACCATGACCTTTCAAGAATTATTGCCAGATTTACATTGAGAGGACGAGGAATAACCAAAATTAATTGGTGAAACTTGATCAGTTTAAGAAATTAATTACGACAAGGAAAAAAAACTGGTTCAGCAAAAATTCCAAGCACATATACTTCAAAACAAACCTCTCAGGCAATCGGCAACACTCCCATTTGGCATATAAGGGTAAATAAGCAATCTTTCCTCGGGAGTCAAACAGAATCCATAAAGACGTAGAAGGTTCCGATGCACAGCCAAGCCTATCATCTCAACTTCTGTTTGGAACTGCACTTCTCCAGTGAAACTTGGATCTCTCAATCTTTTGACAGCCACTACTGTCCTATTTGGAAGGTATCCCTTGTAGACTACTCCAAATCCACCTTGTCCTAGCATATTTTTAGAGCTGAAATTTCCAGTGGCAATTTGCAGTTCACGGAATGAAAACCTCTTCAGGTGGCCAGTAGCAAACTCGCAATCTTGTTGCACTGCAGACCAAAAGATCAGAAACTCATGATATATGAAGCTTAATGGGAGAGATCACAGATGTGTTTCTAATCTTGTAGTTACCATATCCTGTGAGGACACGAGATCTGTACCAATGCACCCAACAAACAAGAAGCATGATTGTAATTAAGATTGTGCAACTGACCCCAATGATAACAGAAACAACCCATCGATGATGATTGCTAATCTTCCTGTCTGAATTTGTTTCTGCATAGTAAAATAGAGTTTGATCAAAAAGCGTCAGCTACCATATCATGATAAGTTCAGGTAAAAATTTTAATACCATTTACTGGTTTTGGCACACCCCCACAAATTTGTGTGGTCAATGCAGAGCAAAGAAAGTTGTTTCCTGCAATACTAAGGCATCAACCAAAAATATAAGCTGAAAATAGAGTTCAAAAGAACATGAAAGGTTGCAAGAATGATGCCAAGGGGGAAATAAGCAATAAGTATTGCAAGTAGGAAAGAAAACCTCTAAACATCAGACATTATCTCAAGGCAAATACTCTGCTTGACATTAGCAGATTAGCAATATAGGAAGTATACATGAATAAAAATAACATCATGGAGGTTCTAGTAGACCAGGTAAGAAGATGATACTTCGAATGACAAGATTTGAGATATTATTTCTTCCTTTTGTACAATGGAATTTGAGGATATTACTCAGTCTGTAAGCAATAACTGCTGGTTTCCAGTAAAGGGACCTACTACAACAACAAACAGTAATGCAAGATGACAGTTACTAAAACTATAGAAAACATAATTTTATTACAATAGAAACATTACGTATGGCACTGAGCCATATGGCAGGTCACAGATGCAACATTGTATCAAGCTTCTATATCGCAGTAGCATGGAATATATCATCCTCCTCATAGTAAAAGTGTAAACCCTGAATCCCTTGATTCATCAAGCTAGAAACCCAGAAGGATTCTTCCAGTCCACAGATAAAGCTGATAACATTGAGGACCAAACATCAGAGAAATATATCATTTTGCCCTGAATCTTACCTGTAGTCTTTGGCCAAAATTTTTGGAGTTGGACCACTAAGGTTATTGAATGATAAGTCCCTACACAACACTATTCACAGTTTATTTAATATTCATTCAGCCTATGTATTGGACACAAAATGCCATGGATGGAAGACATACAAGAATGAAAGACCTGAAAGGTATGCCACAGGTTTTGGAATTTGTCCAGACAATCTGTTCCTGCTTAGCCTCCTGAAAATTTGACACTGTGAAGGATTACATACAAAGCAAACAAGGGAACTGTAACATATGAATAAAGAGAGAACAAAGTCAAAAATTCAGCCTACACCCACAAGTAACTTAAACGAATCAGCTGACCCAACGCCCAAGGAATTTCTCCATCAAACTGATTACCAGATAAATCAAGGGTCAGCAGTTCAGAGAGCTGTCCAATCTCAGCAGGAATTGGACCAGATAACTGATTATTCTGCAATAACCTACCACAGAAACCATTAAAATAATGACTTTATCAAATCAATAGATATTTTTCAACATATTTTGCAATGAAATCACATAATTGTCACTCAATAGTAATGGTAATTATAAAACAATGTATTATGTAATTTGAACTTGAAGCACTTAATTGTCACTCTCAATAGTAATAGTAATTATCAAAAAATGCACTATGTAATTTGAACTTCAAGCATCATATGTATTAGCATATCTCCAAGTAATATTAGAGCAGCATCACCTCAAAATAAGAATAAAGCAGGAAACTCATGTCAGATTGATCTTACTCACATCGTCCGGAGATGAGTTAAATTCCCAATACTAGGAGAAAGTGTGCCAGATAACCCCATACTCGCCATTTCACTGCCAGGAATTATATAACCGCAGCATAAAACTTAGTTTCTTCACAGAATGGGAAAAGAAAAAAGAAATGGACAAGATAAGGAGAAAACTCACAGAGAGATAACAAAGCCTTCTGAAGAACAACCAACCATGTACCATGTACAAGGATCAACAGAATTTATATCCCATCCATCTAACACATGGTATTCATCTCTCATTTTATTCTTCATAGACATTAATGCTGCCACTGGTTACCCCACAATAAATTCAATAAGTCTGTAAGTAAAGCTTTTATTTACCACTCTAATCTATACAACAACCCAATGTCATCCCATAAATGGGGTCTGAGGAGGGTAGTGTGTATGTAGATCTTATCCCTACAAGGTAGAGAGGTTGTTTCCAATAGACTTCTTGGCTTAAATAAAATCATTACAAAGCATTTTGAAAAAAGAAACAGCAAGAGATAAGCAGCCAAGACAAAATGCTAAAAATAGCATGACTATGCATGCTAAAAATTGGGTGCTAGAAGGAGTAAATGGTATCAGAGACACACTAAAAAGAAACTTCCAAAGTAATACTACAAGTACTAGTATAAACGACCAAGAGAAACAACCCTCAAATACCTAACTAACCTTCTACTCAAATATGTGTCCTCCATAAACTTTTATCCAAGGACATGTACCGGTAAGCTAACGTTCTGTCATGTCCTCTCTAATCACCTCTCACTAATACTTATTTGCCCTACCTCTACCTCTCTCGTAACCATTCATCGACAGCCTCTCACATCTCCATGTTGGTGCACATGTACATCGACTCTTCCGATGATCAAACCGTCTAAGTCTCATTTCCCGTGTCTTACATCCACAAGGTCACTCATACAAAGCCCCGAATATCTTCATTTCTAATCATCTCTCTCCTACTGTGCCATACATCCACCTTAGCATACTCATTTCTGCAACTTTCAAATTCTGAACATGGAAGTTCTTGATTGGTTAACATTCCACTCCGTACAACGTAGATAGTCTAACTACCTCTCTACAAAACTTGCCTTTAAGTTTCGATGACACCTTCTTATCACATAAGACTCGAATGCGAGCCTCCATTTCATCCATCATGCACTAATGTGATGTGTTACATCCTTGTTGATTTCACCAATGTTGTAGATAATAGATCCAAGATCCTTTCTTATGGATAAACTTGTGAATCAAGTCTCATCTCCAAGTATTCTCTTTTGGTCCTGCTCAACCTGAACTATCCACCTGGGGATTATCGTCAAATCTAAAGCTTAGTGTTAACTTTGCTATAAAAACAAAATATATCATGGCACCTCACCTTAGATACATTGAGTCAACTCATCATCACCAAGGTAAATAAAAATAGGCTAAGAATTGATCCCTGTTGCAACTCCATCACAATTGAAAAATGCTTTGAGTCCCCACCAATTATCGTTACTCGAGTTTTGGCTCAATCATATATGCCTATAGTCTCTCGATTATACGCCACATGAATGCCTTTAGTCTTCAAACACCTCCATAGAACCTCGAAACCCCATGTGAACTGTGAAGGTCCCTCTTCCTTTCCATGTACTATTCCAACAGTCTCCTAATTAGATGAATGGTTTGTGTAGTTGAATGCCCAGGCATAATTCCAAACTGGTTCTCAAAAATAAACATGTCACTTCTTACCTTTAGCTCCATCATCCCCCCAAACCTTCATAGTGTGGTTTAGTAGACACATACCCCTATAATTGTTGATATTCTAAATATCACCTTTGTTCTTATATAATGGGATTGCCATACTCCACCTCCATTCATTTGGCATCTTTGTTGTCCTAAGATTGACATTAAACAACTCAGTCAGCCATATTGTAATGTTTGCGCTCTTTTCCCAAAATTCCATTGAAATCACATCTAGCCTGGCCACTCGCCACAATACCCAAAATCACAATGCCTTTTGAAATGTTTTGAATATCCAAGCACAATGTCCTTATCCACTTCTCCATTCAAAAGCTTATGGAAGTATGATTGTCATCTCTTACTAATAAGAGGTATCCTTTACTAGAATTTAGTCATCCTCGTCTATGATGCACCTCACTTTGTCCAGATCTCACACCTTATGTTCTCTCAGCTTGGCTAGCCTATACAACTTATCTTTGCCTTTGTCCTCAAGCTCTACATATAAGGGTTCAAAAGTTGTTTTTGCCATCATACCGCTAACTATGACTCCCTTTCCATCTTATAACTTTCCTTATTCATTCTCTACTCCTTATCGTCCTTACCATCAACTTCACATATGCCGCCTTCTTTGCTTCCACTTTGCCTTAGACGTCCCCATTCCACCAGCAATTCCATCGATTCAACCAACATTATCTCCCAACACCTCTCTAGCTTCTATCCAAATGCAACTAGAAATCCTATCCCACATAACTTCGCATCCTCACTCCTCCCAACACCCTATCGGGAACAAATTGGCCATGGTCAAACTACCCATTTGGTCCTTGGTCGTTCATTCACGACCCTTTTTTTCCCACCAAGAGCTTATGTTTAGTCATTAAATTCTCACTTCATGATAATTTTGTAGTCTTTACAAAAACCTATGTCATCCTTCCTAATGTCTAAGTAATCTATCGGGTCTTAACCACCATACTACGAAAAGTTAACAAATGCTCCTCCTTTTGAGAAACTCAAATTGGACCCAACTCAAAGGCTTTAGCGAAATTCAAAATTGCAACCCCACATTCCTATCACTGAAATCAAAACCTCCATACACATCATCATAAGCCTTCAAGTTGACCCGATGTGTCCATCAAAATTTCCTTCTACAAAAAGCTTCTCCATAAGCGGTACACCTCTCACCACCTCATCCTAATTTTGAGGCCTGCTTGCAGCACGTAAGCGCTGATAATGTTCCAAGAGAACCTTGGAACGACTAATTTAACCGCCATCATCTTATCATTGACCCTCCTAACCTTTACCACTCGCTCACTCATCTCCCTATCTACCAGAATGCCTACTCCATTCTTATTCCTCACACTTCCCGAGTACCACAACTTTATACCATTCCACATTTGCAGCTGCTACCCACTTAGCACCCCCGACCCCTCCCTAGAAAATGACTCTAGTCTATTATCTACCACCAGAGCCACAAAAGCAGATAAACAAAACTATTCAAGGGTTTGCACTACAACAGAGAGTCTAAAATACAACTAAAGGCAAGAATAAGAAACACAGAGGTAAAAAGAGGGGGTAAATAAACCAATCCGATGCAATGGCAGGAACACAAACGACAAACAAAATAAAGAAAATGAACCAATCTAAACTATGAAAACAAAAATAAACAAATGCTTATAAACAGTGGCAAGCAACACAAGTTGGGATTTTTTTCATGGGACAAAACAAGAAATGCATCTTAAGGGTATGGTAAAGTTTTAATCTTTTACCTTCATAGTTGACACCTTTAGGTGAAAGAAGACTCATGGAAGCTGGAGTAATGCCCAGCCAAAGAAGAAAGATTGAGAAAATGAGTAGTACTACTAAAGTTACCATTTGGATCAAAAAAGTTAAACTACCCAAAAGAAAGATTTTGGTGCAGAGCTTTCAGAAAAAGGTCCTTTTTTGCGTTCATCACTACAGTAGCACTATAAAATATTTCCCCTCGAGTTTATAAATGGCTAAAAAGTCTTGTTTGGCTTTTATTTTTTCAATTAAGAAAAGGGAATCCAAAGTTCTAGTAGTTTTCGTACTTTAATGAATACCTTTAACAATGTGGTCAAATTCAAATGTATGAGATAGAGGGAATACAATGCAAGCAAATTTTAGTGGCCTCTTTACCAAAAATAATTATTTTAAGTGGGTTGGAAAAGAAAATATAGAGTCAAAAGTCTTGAGATTTGGGGGGTGTCCCCTTGTCTTCCGTAAGAGGACAGCAATAATATATTTCCAATGTGATTGAGTGCGATAAGCAACACTGTAAGCAGATGGTTAGACTTCAATTTAACCAATTAAGAGAGTGCATTTTAAGGGAGGTAGAAGTGTATCATTTCGTACTCCCTCCATCCATCTTTAGTAGAAATGGTTTTGACTTTTACGAAATGAAACAGACAATTAGTCCACAACCCTATATACACACAAACACAAAAAACTAATCACCGCTGCTTATGATTTTTATTTTTTGTTTATTTTAGTTATCGTACTTATTAAAAATAATTGCAGTAATTATTAGTTTAAAAAAGAAATACTCACAAAAACATCACCCACCACAACACTAGATTGCACTTGCATAGCCAAAGCAGGTTATAGTAATAGTATTTTATCTATTCAGTTGATGTTAATTTAAGGGGAGTACAAAAAAGAATGTATTGACAAAGTAAAAGGATCAAAGGTGGTATGAGCTATATGCAAAATTCATATTTTGTATTTGTTTACTTGGTGTAAAAACAAGATACGAATAATCTGACACCCCAAAGCTTTGTATTTCTTCTTTTTTTTGTTGAATGTTGGAACTTTTTTCCCTGCACAGCGCAAATGATACTGACTAGGTGGCATTTGACCGTAGTATAATATATAAAACTCTTATTATTTGTGCAACATGGATGGTTCGGATAGATTACAAGTTTTTGCATTAACTTTTTACCTAGGCTTACTTATAACCAATGTATATAGTAAGTAAACCCATAGAAACCTGTGGCATTTTCATCACAAAAATTAAAAACAAGCTACAAAGATGAACAATAAGAAACTAATAGAGCAG
>JBDJHY010000049.1:11802345-11814513 GCA_039654485.1 Withania somnifera | reverse complement strand
TGGAGAAGGTATTGCAACAGGTGATGGAATAGGTGATACAATAGGTGTTGCAACTGGTGCTAAAATAAGTGTTGCAGGCATTGATGGAGCCTTAGAAGTAGTAGCAGGAGTAGGTACTTTCGCAGGTGCTCTGGATGCCTTTCTTTCTACTGATAAAAGTGTACGAGGCACATGTGAAAGAGTAATGATAATAAGTGAGAAATTTCAAAAAACCATTAAGGATGTACGCATGATACAAGATTAAAAAGAAAGAGTTATTTCCCTAAATGTACAATATCCTGACAAACATAGGACTCTGATACCAATTTTGTCATGACCCGATTTACTAGATCATGATGGCACGTTCTATACCACCAGTAGAAGAACCAACCATATAGTTCAAAGATGAAGCGGAGGACTACTACATCAAAAGTGGAAAGCACAAGTGTAATAGATAATATACAAATAAAGCAGAAGTATAAAGAATCAATAATGCCCAAAACCCCCTATTAGTGTAATAAGAAACCTCTAATTAATTTCTGTCATTATTTCTAGCCTCCACGGCTCAATAATCATGTGATGATTCTAGCCCAGCCTCAATGCACTCTTAAAGGGGCCAATATCCCAATCTCTCGTATAATGAATGCACAGCACATTATCAAGTATATATATAAACATGGAATAACAACTAAATATGTCCCACACATGTATCATATGACAACTCCTAAGTCACAGGCACTATATAAATCCAAATGCCAATATATATATCAAGCGAGGAAGTGGGACTGCGGGCCCACTTGTCAAAACTAAAATTCTCTTGTTAGAACTAAAAATAAAATTCAGCACAGGGTTCCCAATGTTACTAAAACTCATACTCCAAAATTGAGCACAATTCGAGTAAGGGAAGATCCTTGACCAGCCCAGAGAAGATTGAATATTAAAGGGGAAAAAGATTCGATTATTATGGAATTGTACGTTGAATTTTGAAAAGAAAATGTTACTACATAGTATAATAGCCTAAAGATCAAGGATTTACTCAACAACCTTTAATATAATTGATAAAATAAAAAAAATCATGGCTAGGGAACTAATGGAGGAAAAACTTTAATTTGCATGAAATTCAACGGATGCAATTACTTACCGAAGGTGAGGAAAAAGTATGAGAGTTTTAAGGAACTTTTTTTTGGAGTTTGGGAAAATTTCCAAGAAAAATCGTACCAAAGTTAGAGAGAAAATAAGGGGAAAAGTGATAAAATAATAACCAAAAAAGGGGCTGAAAATTGAAGAAATAACCCCTCAATATTGATTTATCGAACAAAAGTATCAATAAATTGGAACCCCTAGTAACTGACAGGTACTGATTTATTAGAAAAATGGTTGATTGATCAACACCTGCCAATTGATCATTTATTTTTTCTAATTTATCGGCCTAGTAATTTTCTGAAATTTTAACTAAGGTTTTGAAAATAAAATGGAATCTAATTTTTGCAAACCAAATATGTATTCTATGCAAAATAAAACACATATCGGACTCAATAAAATTGATGAAATTGACATTGAATGTTGTTTGAGAAAAAATGACCCCCAATCAGGACTTAGTCAAAATGAGAAAATTTCCAACTTTCCACCAACAAACTCAAATTGAGCACGAACACCTTGGGTAGCATGCCAAAGGTCAAATTAGCCTAAATTCACCATTACGAAGCTAATAAAAGTATCAGAATTCTGATTCAACACTCCGAACACCAAAATACCACCCAAGATCAGGCCTTAAACTTAACTAAAATCCACAAAATGGGTACAAGTGCAAATGAAGACTCCAAGACACGAATTTGAGGTCAGTCTTTACTTTTTGTCATCTCGGAGCTAACAAAACTGTTGAAATTTAATTTTGATCTCTTCTTGAAGAAAAGTTGACTTTGATCAATAAGTACTTAGTTTCAGGCTCTAAAATAAGTATTTTGAGATATTTCTCAACCGAGCTGCCAAGGAACCAAACTGTCAGTCCCAGCATGTTATCAATGACTTAAGGAAGGTACTAAGATATTCTACAATATAAATCATTGCATATTTCTTATAAATTACCATGAGGATCATTACATACACTTCATGGTCTTGCCACGATTACCCAAGTTATGGATTCTATGAACGCACCGAATGGAGCTTCAAAGTACATAATCAAGAGCTAAAGGAGCAAAACCCAAATGTGGATAATATCTTGGGAAGATTTGAAAGACAATTGGAGCTAAATTTAAAGAGGACCAAAAATAAGGGGGCTAATTTGATATTATGGGTCATTTTTTGGCCCATTTATAATATTAGAAACTTACAATTTATAAATAGCTTGTCTTTCAAATTGATAAAAATTTATAAATAGCTTGTCTTTTAAATTAATAAGGACTTTGAATGATTTGAGAATATCTCTCTTGTAAATCCTTTGGCTTAATGTTTCTAAACTTGTAGTTTTAGTATTAGTGGGAGGATTCCCAACGTAGGTAGATATTCATAGTTAATAGGCCTCGTATTGTATCAATTGTCTATTATTTTTTAGAGCGTTAAGAGTGTGTGTATCTTTTAATTGCTTTCAAACTTAGTTACGTTAATTGACCACTGTATTATCGTTATTGTGGGTGTATCGATAGTTTTAATTAGTTGGTTGATAATTCCAGATTCTTTTATTTCTCACGAATGTAAAGAATGCACATATCTTTTATTTTCACATTTTATTTTTATGATATGGATCGAGATACCTCGAATCATGAATTGTATTATTTGGTATCAGAGCCTAGGCTCGTAATTTGTTTCACCAGATTAAAATCTTAGGTTTTAAATCTCAAAATCACAAAAAAAATTCAAATATCCAAAAAAATTCAAAAATTTTGATCCGAGCCAATTCATGTTTATTTGTTGATTTTGATTAGTAGGAATTGTTCTCCAAGTAATTTAAAAGTTGAATTTCCATATCTACTATTGTTGTAAGTTGAGATTTAATGCGATTTAAAATTATGATCAATTGAAGAAGATTGAAGGTTGAAAAGTTGATATTCATCAATTTAAAATTATAAGGATCGTCTAGTTAGAATTTCATTTGAATTAGAAAAGAATTGGGGTAATTGCAATTTTGGTATTTTTCACCTTCATCTTCTTAATCAATTTCTTCAGCTCAATTTTGGAGTTAATGTATTGAAATACAAAGTTTCTGGGTGGTGAGAAGTTTTTCTTACATATGAAGGAGCTTAGGGTTTAAATATGGTAGAGTTTGGTGAGATTACAAAATTTGAATTCTAAGTTCTTTTTGTTCTTAGTTTCTAGAATTTTGAACTCAATTTGTGTTTAATTTCATTGGTTCCCGGGCTCCAAAAGTTGATAGAATTGTTTCTTATACTTGTAGGAGTTTGGGAATCAATTTTGGTAGCATTTGGAGTTGATTTGGTTGTGGTGAATTTTTTGGGTATTCTTATTTATAAGTTTCATTTCTGTGGTGATTCATTGTTTTTTGAAGTTTTAAAAGTTTCTAGAAGTGTTTCTCATAGTTTAAAGAGCTTGGGAATCAAATTTTGTGAAGTTTGGACTTGATTTGATAGAGTTTCAAATTGTGAAGGATGAACATCCATGGTGTTCTTCCAACTTGAAAGTAAAGAACAAATAGGTTTAATTTTGGTTGTGAATTGAGCATTGAGAAGTATTAGGGTTTGTTCCTCTTATCGAAGAGAGTTATTGGTTGAAATTTGAGATAAATCGGAGTTTATTTATGTGTAGTTGGATTTTAAAATCTTCAGCTTGTTCATGTGTGTTCTTCATCCCTTTATGTGAAGAAGATGAAGATCCAATACATTTGATATATCTGCCTTAGGTCGAAGTAGAGATTTCATGTTTGGGACTTGATAATTGTGTTACCCAAGTCATAATGACCCTAGGTTTCAATTTTCGTTCAAATCTATATTGATTTGAATGATTTCGAAATTTTAGTGTTGTTGGTTGAATTTCAAGTGTTATTGATTGAATATCATCAAGTGTTGTTTTCAAATCCAAGTGGGTTGTGAAAAGTGCAAAAGGTGTTTTTTATGGGCTTATTTGGTGGGAAAAAATAAGATACAAGGCAACAAAAGTAATTGCACCCAAGGAGAAATTTTCGTACAAGCCCTAGGGAATTTTCCCAACACAGCAGTTGGGCGTTGATTGGATGGTGGTCAGCTGACCCATCTCCCTCATGGATGGCGGTCTCCTCTCTTAGGATGTAGATATCCCCTACACAACTCACCTTGCTGCCAGCAACGGCAGTGGAGCCTCTTGGTTGGCGATCATCCCCCTTCGGTGGCGGTCAAGTACACTTCAAAAAAGGTCCTAAAGTGTTCCAAAAACTTGTGGTAACATTCTCTTTTAGACCAATTAAAGTTCTAATGTTTAGATTCATTTTCTAAACCTCCAAATTCATTAAGTATTGAAAAGTAAGTCCAACCTTGGAATCAATTTTCCTCGTTCGGTTTACATTCCTTCTCAACTAGTAATCGATTAGTATTCACTCCTACTAATTGAGTACTAGTTCATATTGAATTCACTTATTTTGTGCTAATTCTTTCAAGCAAGGGAGTGGAGTGACACTAATTTGGAAAAAATTCAAGATGCACCTATAAAGTTAAGGTGACTGTACCATAAAGAGTGATGTAAGGAACTTTTGTTACTAACTTGTTTGCTCGTATTACAGGTACTCACAAAGGAATATAAAGAAAATGTCATCCATAGCTTTGAAATATGACGTTGACTCCATGAGTGATTGTGAAAGTAACAATGAAAGGTATACATATGATTATTATATTCATGATATGGATAGTGAATCGTGTGAATGCTATGATGGTTGTTACACCCATGAGAGCCATGATGGTTCCTACATATAGGAAGATGGATCCTATGAGTATGATGGTGAAAAATGTGGGACTTATGATCATTGTGATAGAGAAATTCATAAATCCGAAAATAATGACTAATGAGGGCTATGATAGTCCTTGTGATCATGAATGTGAAGTTCGTGAGTGTTATGGTGAATCCCCCGAAGAATATGTTAGCCTCTTTCCTGGGATCATCCTAATGATAAGGACTACTACTTCGAGAGTGAATATGAAGTTGTCTAATTTTATAGTTCTTATGGAGAAGACGAGGGAGTAAAAGAGTATGGTTATGAGTATGGTAGTGAAGAGGAAAGTCCTAAAACTTCACTACATGGTTTTGAGGATTATGGGAGGTACAATATGTTCCTTCACAGGTCCTACACGACCTTGAGGAATATAGGGGTGACATGGGAAGTATTGAGGGTAGGTTGTTTCCTAGTCTTATGCTACTTCGCATTCAATTTAAGAAGAAACAGAGGTATGGGTGACACCTAGAAGACAAGGGTGTGTAGGATATAATAGGGGGTCAAAAGGTATAAGGAGATCATTTCTAATTGCTACGGAGATGGGTGTGGTAGAGCTAAGAAGTGGAGGTATTATAAGGAGAAATCATTCTTTTGATACTCACGAACAATCCTAAATCTTCCTAACCCCACCTTTCAAATACATGACCATTCGTCCCAAGTGAACCAAGTTCACTTCCCTATTCACACCCACCACACCTCCTACTACAAAGGTCTTACTCCTTTGCAGCAACCCAATACTTTACCCATGAAACTCTACAAATCATATATCATACATCTTGGCATGTACCCTACCACCCACCCAACCTAGACTTGTCCCAAAATTATCATAAAAACCAATACCACAATCCTATTTTTGGTGATGTTGTGATGAATAAGACATTGTAGGTATAGAGTGTGAAGGGTCTAAAGGATGACATTTTGAAGGAAATATCGCTAAAGAATACCCTCTCAAGAAATCCAAAGTGACCTTTAGTGATGACTTTGGTGCTAGCAACGTCAAGAAAGCTTGTGAAGTTGAGCATAGTTGGGCTAAGCCTATGGTTAGGAAAGAGGTTCAGACCTCCAAATTAAATATTAGGAAATTGGTAGATGATTTGTATCCGGTTTGTAAATTGGTGCAATTCATCGGGGATCTCACAGAAAAGGAACTTGATCAAGGTGTGAATCTATTCCATTCAAGGTGTAGGATCAAGATGCTATATGTTCCTTGGTTATTGATAGTAAAAGTGGTGTCAATTATGCAAGTAGTTGCATGGTAAGAAGAATGAACCTCCCTAGAAAAAAGCATCCCCATCCTTAAAAATGCCTATGGACCAATAATGTTGAAGTTGAGGTAACTATACAAGTAATTATGAGTGTATGCATTAGTAAGTATTGTGATGTAGTACCTATGAAGACTTTCCATGTGTTGTTTGGGTTATCTTGCCTAGTCAATAGGTGTGTTAATTTTCATGATACACCCAACAAATACTCATTTGAACTCAAAGGTGCACAATTAAAATTGCATCCTTAACACCCTATGCCATGAAAGAAGACTGTGATATCATAAGGAGGCTCTGAGAAGAGAAAAAAATTGAAAATCATTAAGAAAGAGAATGAGGAGGTACTCTTAGTGAAAATTGAGAAAGAGTTGGTCCCAACTCATGAGATGTTGTTGGGTAAAGGAATCGATATGCTTTATAAATCCTTGAGGAGAACTAACCAGGAAACTAGCACTTTTCCTAGTTTCTATTTTCCTATTTTGCAGGGTAAGGAAGAGTTGAATCTCAAAGGTGAGATCCAAGATATTTTTCTCCAATATGAAATGGAAAGTCCAACGGAGCTCTTATCTAAGGAGCCCCAACTTGAAGAGAATGTGGTGCCTCTATGCATCGTGAACCATGAGGTGCTTGATAACAATAAGTTCTCCAAGAAAAATAATCAACACCAAGGGATTTTTCATGTGAGCTAAGGTAAAATAGCTACGCCTGACATTCCTAATGCATTGAGAGTATATGATGATGTTTGGGATATGAGTAATAGCTTTCCATGTATTGCAAATTCTTTGTATTGTGATGTTGATCCTAGAAGTTGTGGTGACCATGATAGCACTTGATTGCATGTTTAATATATCAATGTTGTGAGTGCATATGTATTAGATGATCCTATAGATGACCAGATTGATTCTTCTAGAGTTGATTTGTTCCACTTAGTGTTAATACTTGCAACTTGGATAGGTCGTCATCATGTGTCGATTTGGATGGCTTTTTGGTTATGGTAGATAATGTTGCTTGTGATAGTGATGACACACTAGTTGATCCTAATAATGACCGGATTGTATCTTTCCCCAAGATCGATTAAAGTCCACTTAGTGTTTATACTTATTCATTGAATAATAGCACTTTGTCTATTGAATGTATGAGTTCATGGCGTACACTTGGTACCCAATTCTTGATTCGTACTCCTTGTCACGCTCATGTGGATGGACAAGTTTAGCTGTCAAAATGGACTCTTGACATAGGAGTATTGAGCACGTTTCTCTATTATCTCTATGTGTATGATGACTCATCTACAAAATATTTCTTCTTATATGTGACAATCAAGGCAAGGGTGGAAATGTTCAAGTGCGAAATATCAACCCATGCACTCCCTTATTTGAGACCCTTGTGCCTAATATGTTTGAGCCCCAAATTGTGGTTGTCATTTTGGTTTTGTGTTATAGGGTGGAATTTCCTTTCCACACTTATGTGGGTAGGCAAAGTGTTGAGATGCTTAGTATGTGCCCACAAGTTATTGATTCATTAATGTTGTTGTTCACTTATGATGGAAAACTCGGCGTGTCTTTGTATTACCTTTTGGCATGTGTTCATGTCTCTACTTGTTAATGTCATAGGGGTATAATCTTATTACCTTTGATTAATTTTCATGCTCCAATGGGATGATACCTTTACCATTTTGATCCTGAAATCCATTGTGAGCAATTTTTTTTATGTTTTACTTGGAACTCCTCTCGCGTTGGATTTAGGTATGGGGACTCCACTTGCCACACTTATATAGGTAGTTAAGGTATTAAGGTTCGAGTGTGTCTCTAAGTCATTACTCCATTTATATTATTAGTTACTTGTGAGGGCATACTCGTTGTTCATTGGTATTACCTCTTGTCATGCATTGTTTTTCATGCATATACTTATTATGGCTATAGGGGTATACTAATATTGGATTTTCATGCTCCAACGGAGTGGTACTTTTACCATTTTTACCCCCGAATCCATTGTGAGAAAGAATTTTATACTTGCGGGTAACTCCATTCATTGGGGTTAGTGTTGACCAATCCTCTCATGTTATTCCTAGGATCTTGACTCCCATGATTATAGAGATGGTTCGGTTGTACTTTGAGTATTTCATATGCATCCCTTAATTTGGTGTGCCTTGGGTTGTTGAGAGTACTAAATTGAGGATGCTTTGGTGTGACTTTATTTGTGCTAACCCTCATACTTTGAGGATAGTTTGGTTGTGTGTTGTACTTCTCCTTATAGGTCATTGGATTCGAGGACGAATCTTTTTCAAGTAGGGAAGGATGATAATGCTCGAAAAAGCACCAATCGTGCTAGACCTATACTTCATGGTCTAGCCACGATTACCTAATCTATGGATTCCATAGATGCAACTAATGTAGCCTTAAATTACATAATTGAGATCCAAAAGAGACAAAACCGAATGTGGAGAATAGCTTATTTTGACCCTATTTGACATTATGGGTTAGTTTTAGGGCCAAATATAATATTAGAAACTTAGACTCTACAAATAGATTTTCTTTCAAATTAATAGGGACTTTGGATGATTTGAGAATATCTCTCTTGTAAAGCCTTTGGCTTAAAGCCTCTAAGCTTGTAGTTTTAATGTTAGTGGAAGGATTCCCAACGTAGGTAGATATTCATAGTTAATAGGTATTGTGTTGTATCGATTATCTATTATTTTCAAGAGCGTTAGGAGTGTATGTATCTTCTAATTTCTTTTAAACTTGGTTACATTAACTGATTGTTGAGTTATCACAATTATGGGTGAATCAATAGTTTTGATTTGTTAGTTGATAATTTTGGATTCTTCGATTTCTCGTTGCTTTATATCTTTCTTTTTTTAATTGTCTTTAGTTTATTCATATTGGTTTTTATTGTATTTATTTTATCCATAGATTCTAAAAAATCATAAAGAAAGACAGAATGAATAAACTCAAATTATTATGAATGTGTGGTATTGGGATTCTTATAGTTTCTATTATATTTAGAGTGAACTTTCTCGATTTCAGAACGGAAAGGCTTTGTTGAAGGCAAAATTTGGTCCATCAATACTCTAAAGGGGTTATACGATATATCTGGTGTGGAAGTAGACCAACATTTCTATTGGCAAATAGGCGATGGACTCTTTCATTAGGTAAGGGAAGAAGGGTCCTAAGCACGCCGACTATTGGGAATCCCATTCTGTACCAACGCAGATATGCTTATTGGACTCTATGAATTAACGAGTGAATATGTAGCTACCACTGGACAGAAATACAATTTCAATACTCTTATGAGGAACAACCTTCTTTATGAGATAGTTATTTAATGTGGTATAAGAGATTCCTTAAAATTACTACCCAATAATCTGAATAGATTAGTGTCAGCCCAACATGGGAAATGATAGACGGACCAAAGCATTGTCGTACATTGTGTGCTTGCTTTGTGCACCGGCACAGCAGAATTTGAAGCTGCTTAGCAACTTATGAAGAGGATTTGACTATAGTATCAAATCCACATAGAAATCTTGTACGCAAGTGTCGAAGAATTCACATATCTTTTGTTTTCACATTTTCATTTAACGATACGGATCGAGATCCCTCGAATCACAAGTCATATCACTTAGATGAATAAATTTATATAGAGCATCCAGAAAGTTTTGAAGTCAAAAGAAAGGAGAATTATATTTGCAAATAGAAGAAGAGCTTGTAAGGTTCGAAGCAAGCTCCTAGGTAGTGTTACAGGAAGTCTGATTCTTTATGAGTCAACAGGGCTTCAAGAAGACTTCTTCAAACCACTGTGTTTTATGTAAAAAGTTCTCTCATGATGATTTTATTATTGTTTCGCTTTATGTTGATGACATGCTTGTTGTTGGTTATAATGCTTGTAGGATTCAGAATTTGAAGAAAGAGTGGAATAAGTTTATTGCTATGAAAGACTTAGGACTAGCGAAGCGGATTCTTGTCATTCTAATTACCCGTGATAGAGAGGCCAAGAAGTTATGGTTATCACAAGAGAAGATCATTCAGAAAGTTCTTCACAGGTTCAACATGGACAAAGCTAATGTTGTCAGTAGACCTTTAGTGATGCACTTCAAATTGAGCATGAAGCAGTGTCCTTCTAGTGATAATGAAAAAGAAGATATGAAGAAAATTCTTTATGCTTCAGTTGTTAGTAGTTTGACGTATGAAATTGTTTGTACAAGACCAAATATTTCTCATGATGGTAGTCTTGTTAGTCGTTTTCTTTATAATCCGAGATGAGAGCATTAGAATGTTGTGAAATGGATTATGAGATATCTTTTGGCATTTCTAGTTTGTGTTTTGGAACAGAAAAACTTATTCTTTATGGTTACACTAATTCAGATATGGTTGGTGATGTTGATACTCATAAGTATACTTTAGGCTACTTAACTACTTTTGCAGAGGGAGTTGTGTCATGACAATCTATGTTGCAAAAATGTGTTTCTCTATCTACTACAAAAGTTAAGCTTATTACTGTCGTTGAAGCTTGTAAAGAGATGCTTTGGATTAAGAGATTCTTGGGGGAACTTGGTTGTGCTCAAAAAAGATATGTGTTTTATTGTGACAATCAAAGTACTATTCATCTTGGCAAGAATTCTATATTTCATTGTTAGTTTAAACACAATGATATAAGATACCATTAGATTCGAGACCTATTGAATTCTAAGATGCTTGAATTTGAGAAGATTCAGATTGATGACAAGATGACTAAATCTTTGCCGTAGAGAAGCTTCATAATTGTTGCATGATTGCTGAGATGGCGGTCTCCTCCACATAGTTGGGAGGGGAGAATTGTTGGGTTCTGAGTCTTTTTCCCTTCATATGTGGATAAATAAAAGCCCAATTTTGCTCATAAGACAGTATTATGGTGAATATATAAGACATCTCTAGGTCTTATTTTCATACAACACAAGAGTTTTTCAGCAGACACAAAATAGAGAAAAATAGAGAGTGAAAGTGCAAATTTCTTACAATTTCAGCCCTAACAGTCATCTTCAGATCGTGATTCTTGCTTCGTTTCTTGTCTGATTAAGATAATTTTTGTACAGGACGTTCTATTCATCTCAATATCTAATTAGGAACTGATAGAGCAGGATTTGGAGTTCTATAGCTCCTGAACAACAGGTACATTTTTTGGTGTTTTTGCTCTTTTTGTTCTCTAGTTTTGGTGAAATTTTGTTTGTTGTTGCTTTGGTTTGGTACTTTATTTGTGGCCATTTTGGAGAACACTTTGTAACTCTTGGTTGATTATAGTGGAAGCTTTGGTCCCATATTCTTTTACTCTTCACATTGAAGGGTTTTCCACGTAAATCTTGGTATCTCGTGTGATTGATTTTTATTTGTCTTGTCATATCTATTTTGGTTAATATTCTTGCTGCCACATCATCATTGTGTTTGAATTTGTTTGTCTTCTCTTGGTTCAAGTAGAAGGAAAAATTTATACTTGAATATTATTCCGCAATTATCAAACTCTACACTCTTGTGTGTGCCCTGTTTTTCACAACAAGAATAATCTAATCAAATTTTATAGAAAAAAAAAGTAACAATTAATAGTTAAGTTTATTTCATATCAAAACTCTATTACATATTTGATTTATTCTATCCATCACACTCATTAAGAGGCTCTATAAAGAAACAAAACAAACACCCTTAAAGAGTTGAATCTGAATGATTAAGATTTAGACCTTAATAACGAACATACTTAGTTGGCTTGTTATACGGGATCCGACGCATCCAACAGAGTGAAACAGCATTCCAGCGTCTCACCATAGATTTTGAAATATTTTTGGCAAATCATTTTTTGTTGAAGTTCTGGGTGAAATTTCACTAGTTTCCATAGTTTTTGAGAAACATATTTTTCAAGTTTTTAGCCATAAAAATTTCAAAAACTAGATTTTTGACCCAAAAACTATAAATTCTGATTTTTAAACTCTTGAAAATTTTGTCAAATTTTTTTGTGCCAAGTTTTTTTTTTTTTTTTTTACAAAACTACTTGAAC
>JBDJHY010000049.1:11715952-11730859 GCA_039654485.1 Withania somnifera | reverse complement strand
GAGGAGTGCAATTACGAATTTATAGTGGAATAATTTATAATTTATTATGGTAAGAATAATTCAAATTAATTTATTTTCATTATTAGAAGCCTCTAGAAATTAATTTTATGGTCCCTACAATGTGTAAATTAACTAGAACTAAAAATCTTAAATTCTATGGGAATAGGGAAAGGTTTCCTTGTCCATGCAAATATTGAGAGCGTTCAAGGGTGAATTTAGGATATCGTAGATCTGGATCCAGCTTTGCCTCAAGACCTGTGTTCACGCTTTTTCTGCACACTTTATATACAATACATGTTCGTTATGCTATTTATTATTTATGTAAGAGAAAGTTCATGGAATACTTTGGCTGCGTAAATTATATTCCAATAATAGTAACAATGTCCAGCTTTATTTTAAAATCGATTGCTAAAGGCAGGGGCAGAGTCAACTTCGGTGAAGAATGGTCAAATATACATCTTCGCCAAAAAATCATATGGTGCTTTAAGATTAAATGTTAATTATTATAAGAGCGTTTACCCCTTAATATAATAAAGAATAAAATATAAATATTCGTCGATCCTGACCAAATTTGTGACTCCGCCACAGGCAAAAGGAACACTAAATCCTAAAAGGCAATAAAAGTACAACAAAAAGATGTGACGAACATGACGGATCGGAGGACAGGTCAAATTGAAAAACAATTCATATACGGGAACACAATATAGTATGTTCATCTTTGAGCTCTATAATGATATAGTAACTCAATATGTCATGTATTGATCGGGTCAAAACAAACCATAGACTTGGGTTGTAACAATAGAAGAAATTGGGGAGTTTCAAACAAACCGTTCAATTTTGCGATAATGCTATTTACTTCAATAGCATTTCTTGACAGATAATATTGTTGGGATTTATATTTTACGCAGCGAAAGTATTGTCATGATCTTTCTCTTAATAAATAATAAATAGCATAACCAACATGTATGATATAAAAAATGTGTCAAAAATTAAACCGAGACTTACCTCTCGAAGCGTGAACAAAGTTCTTGAAGCGAAGCCAGATCCAAATCTATGAAGCATGAACACAGTTCTTGAAACGAGGCCGGATCCAAATCTATGAAGCATGAACACAGTTCTTGAAGCGAAGCCGGATCCAAATCTACGATCTTCTACAGTGATCCTAAATTCACTCTTGAACTCTCTCAATGTTTGAATTTGGGTGGGCATATATTGTATAAAACCATTAATCAATTCTATGTTAGAAACACCCTATTTATAGATTTTTAGGGAGACCTTTCCCGATCTAAGTAGGATATAAGATACTTATTCCAAATAGGCTATCTATTCTAATCCAAATAGGATATAGGATGCTTATTCCAATCCAAATAGGATATAGGATACTTATTCCAATCCAAATAGGATATAGAATATCTATTCCAATACAAAAAAGAAACCTTTCCCAATTCAAATAGAAAACTTTTTCCATATTTCCATAGAATTTAGGATTTTGAGTTTTAGTTAATTTAGGCATTGTAGAGACCACAAAATTAATTTTCAGAGGCTTCTATGGAAATAATTCAAAATAAATTAATTTGAATTATTCTTACCATAATAAATTATAAATTATTTCACTAGAAACTCGTAATTGCACTCCTCCATTTTATTTCGTAATTTCCTATTAAAACATTTCCGTAATTTCCCATATTAAGATTATAGATACTAATTGGTAAATTAAATTGCTGACAAATTTAATTTAATAATTAATTTTCTTTTAGAGTCATGCTTAACTTATTTCACATGTCCAATTCATAAATCCACCGGCCGGGTTTACATATAAAAACTTATAAGCTTCTCATAAAAGACGTATCATCAATCTCTATACCGAGACATGGATTCCATCAAGTAACTTATTATTTCACCAATATATATTCATTACCATCCAACCTAACAAACCTATTGATCCATCTTAGAATCTCACCTTTCAATAAATCAAAATGATAACGAATAGATACAACTTATAATAGTTATATCAAGATTAAGAATGCAAGTACATTTAATAGTTTAGAGAATATATTTTATTAGTCAGTCTAAAACATCTATCTCTACTTGGTCCAGTTCAATACATATAAAACGTACTAGCACAAAAAGTTAGAACTATACCATTCTCGTAATTAATATAAATTACATTAATCTCGTGCTACAATCAATCCGATGGTTTGTCCAAATTTCCATCTACGATTATAAACTAAAACTTTAACTTATAAGAACCGACAATTTAATTTTATGTATATAAGCTCAAACTCTATACACTAAATCATCTACTATATAAGTTGAAAGACACATATATGACAAAATGATTTATGTAATATAACATTTTATTAATATGAATAAATAAACATACAATCATTTAATAAATAATACTATATCAAAATCAAATGATTAATAATATAACTAACAAATATTACGTTCCATTGAATCCAAACCAGAACTTGGATCGAAAATCCCACCACCAAAATACATTTCTGTTACTTTCTGAACAAAAAACAAAGGAGTTTGCCTGTTCCTAGTTTAATATATATACATAAAGACTGCAACGCAAAACTCAACAATGTGAGTTAAGAAGCAGCAAAAAATGGATCAAAAGGCTAGCTTTACTTTTCCTATAGGGTAAAAAAAGGAACTTTAGTCTTTTACTGTAGAAGCAACAGTATGAGCCCACAATTTGAGACTATGTTTGATCTCAATTTCATTGCTGGTGTCTGGTACTTTCCAATTCAACAACAGATTTATTTTCTTGTTCTTTTCAAGAATCCCCCATGCTTGAGAAAGATAAGGCCTAGCCCTTGACTCATCACCAGTATGCCTATCTTTGCGCAGTTTCTGTAAACCTGGAATAACATCAACTAAACTGGATACATCATCTTGTGAGAATTCAAAACCAAGATCCATAAAACCTTTTAGCTCTGATAAGCTCTTGCTAAGACCCTTTTTGGTGGTTCTTCTTCTTCTACTACTCTTTACTTTCTTTGATTCTGCTTTTTTACTAAAGGGTTGAAAATGGGTTACTGGGAGAACTGAATCTGGTGATAAAGAATCTGAAATATAGCTCAAATCATCACTTTGTGACTCTCTTTGAATTTCTAGTTTTGGTGATACAGGGTCGGGTGAATTTTCTTGAATTTTGAGATCAGGGGTTTTCTGGTAATTTGATGAAGGGATTGGATTAGAATGTTTATTGAGGATTGGGAGATTAAACCAACATGAATCAAAGAGGGTAAGAACATCCTCGAGGTCCATTAATGGAGGCTGAAAGAGAATAAAGTGTCAAGCACGAGGGTTTTTAAGTTACAGAAGTGTCTATGGAGAACTAATCCTGTGTGTGTGTATATATATATATATTGATCCCGGTGACCATAATACCCTCCTTTGTTGCTTGTATTACAAAAATGCTTCAACTTTGTGATTTGTTTACACGTTTTGCTTTAGTGTGGATGGAGTATTGTTTTATTTGGAATTGGAAACATGTCACTAATTTCACAAGATTATTGTCTTAGTTGACAAAAGTACGTAAGATCTCCAAATAGACTTAAGGATTAATTGTATGTATCCTCTTCTATTTTAAAGTGGGATTTGCAAAGAAGTGTGCAGAGGGGGGTAAGAAGCCTTAAATTTGTCTAATAAAAGATTTATATATTTTTATAATTTTATTTGATTTTGTTTATGATGACATACAAATCAACTTGTATATATTACAAATCTATCTTACCCATACTTTGATATTCATTCGGTTTAGGCAAAGTAATCGCTTTATTACTCAGATAATCATCAAATTTCAACAAACGAGTTCAGTGGCATTTGGTTCAAAAATGGAAGGAGGGTCTTTTTTTTTTTTTTTAAATTAAAATTCTATCAGTTTTGCCAAATCTATTTTTAACCAAATATTAAAAAATGCAAATTTTATCATTATCTCAGGTGCAAAAGAATTACTACAAATATTTTCTTTGACACTGGAAGACAATTGTTTAAATGGAAAGAGCACATATAAAATCTCCTTCGAAGCGGATATGGCTAATGGAGAGTAACGCATATGTAATTAAAGAATATAATATAATTTAAGATGTACATAGTAAATATTAATTTATCATATTTCCCGTCGGAACAAGTCAGAATTCTTCCTAGGGAGTAGGGACAGGATCATCAGCTAAGTAAAAGGGAAAAGACAATAGAATATGGATGATGTGGCTTAAAAGGGGAAGTAAATGATTGCGTGTGGTAACTTGGCTGAAATGTCAGTGTCAATAAGATGCTTAAGAGGAGGGCGGTGTGACATCGCCAATGCCCAAACACCAAACTTCAAACCATCATGTTAGTGAAATTACACCTTAAATTCAATCATGAACTTTTTCAATTACAGCTCGTACGCAGACAATCATTGCAGGGCATCAATATTAATCCAGCTATACAAAAGGGTCAAATTTCACTTTCTAATTACTCACTCTAAAGTCTAAACCCTCATGATTCTTTGCTTCCAATCATGGAGCTCTTTTGATTTATAATTAAGTTGTTAAACATCCTGTTCATTCAGATAGGTCTTGACATAATCTTTAGGTAATTGATAATAACTCAGGCACAATAGGTGCTTTTGATATTATCTTTTTACCTATTTCTAACTCATTTATAAACAAGTGGACTTTTTAAATCCCAAAAATGTGTATTATATAGCTTCCTATCCTTGATGATTAATATCATGTACTAATAATTTATTTTTTATTCTTTTGCCTAATGCTTAGTCATTTCTAGACAAGTGGATTTTCTAAATCATGTAGTTCCTTTGATGATCAGAATATATGTGTGTCAAAGGATGAATATCATGAAAACTCTGCAACTAAATTGAAACTAGATCATAAAAATGTTAGCAAGGGAAAAGCATAAACGCACAACTATTTTAAAATGGATGGTTATAATAAGCTCTTGCAAAAGGAAGACAACTAGCTAGTTCTAATTTGTAAACCATGGGAGACTAAAAACAAGGAAAGGAATCTGATTAACAAACGAAAGAGAAAATCAAGAAGCAAAGAAAAGAAAAGTGGTAAAGAAAGGAGAATTATCAGAATCAGACTAGACAAATTTCAGAAGAAAAATCAGGCGTAAAAAGGGAAAAGGAAAAAGAAAGGAATTAGATTAGAAAAAGGAACAAAACATAGCAATTATATCAATACAATCTTTCAACAAATATGAGAAGTGTTACTTAGATTTCATAAACATGAAACGTATCGCTTCATCTAATAGCGTTAATATTTTTTACGACTAATTTTCTTAACACATTTTTGCACTACATATATTAGTTTTCTTTTAAAAGAAAACTAAGGTGTTTTCTAATAAAGTTATTAAATATTTTAAAGGCACAATTGTTGCTTAAGTGTATGTTTAAGAACCAACAAACAAACAACAAAATGCGTACTTTCAAGAGGTTGGCTTAGTAAAAGAAAAAAGAAAACAAACAAAAGATAGAACAAGTGTTCTTAACTCTTTTCACTTGAAAAAGTACAAATTGGCTATAAAATATTTGTGTTCACGCTGAAATCAGAAACTTCCAATTTTCCTTTTCTTTGAATAAAACAATTTCAAAATTACTGCTCATATCTCAAGCCATGTTAAGGATAGTGTAGTAAATTCGACCACCTACTACACCGATATAGTTAAAATTAAATAACTATATAAAAAGGAATTATATATATATAATTAAGAATGGCATCTAAAAATATTTGATAAAAATTTATATCAACTAAAAAGAAACAGACAGAGGAAGTACTTAGGTGTAGATTTAGCCACGTAATGAATCAAGATTAAAGTTAAAATATTGATTCCGTGTTTACATACACTAAAAAAAGGATATAACCTATGGTCCTATCGGCTGTTATCTTTTTTTGTAAATATAAAATTTATGGTATAAATTAGTTTTTAATCTATCTATTTTTATTGAACACTGGCTCCTCATGTAGATTAATTTTTTTTAGCATGAACTGAAACGTGTCACTTCAAGCTTTTGTTCTTATCTTTGTTAAAATTAATAAATGCTTTAACATTTATAAGGGGTTGAATTAGTTAAGCATGTGATCTTTTTAAATGAAGGTTTCAAACTTGGGGAACATATTGCTTTTTTAGTTGAATTTGCCTGATGAAATGTATGTACCTCTCTTATACAATTTGCTAACAATTATACTGGAGAGAATGAAATTTATTTCATGCACATTGAAAAGAATAATAACTGTGAATTTCTTAATTTGTCAAACAAAATAATTATCATCCCGGCGTCGAATTATTCTTTCTGCATAACTAACTCGGACGGAAAAAAAAAATTAGATGAGAAAGAATAGAGAAATGAAAACCTAAGTGGGGAGTATAATGGTAAGACACTCTTCTCCTTTATTCATTTCATAAGATAAAAAATTAATTAATATATAGTATATTTAGTTTCTTGCCTCCCCTCTTGACAAATGTTTTGGCCGGTTTTCCCATTCATATATTTTGGCCTTGATATGTGGTTCTGAATTAATGTTTGCTATTATATAATACAATAATAACGTATTTGTGATATCATACCATTTCTTGAAACTTTAGAGGCCCAAAGAGAAAGGGCGGTAAAGGGAAGAGTGTGTCAATTGTATAGGAATGGAATGATTAACAAATTTATTAATCGATCATGTTTGGTGTGACCACGTTGTTACCCCAAATTCATAGTTTACCTATTAAAACTTATTCTTCAATATAATCGAAAGAAGAATGTAGGCGTACGTTTTGCATCAAATTATTTTTTTTGGAAGAAATCAATACTAAAAGCTGGATATTGAAGGATCAAACAATAAAAAGGCAAGAATTGTTCAAAAAAAAAAAAAAATTCATACAAAAAGATGCAACACATTCAAGGATGTTAATTAAGAGGCTGTCAAGGATTTATTAGTGCTCAAATCAAACGTGATTGATCGTAGTAAAACATTTTCAATTAAAGGAAACTGGATATAGACTTGTCGAACAAGTATAAAAATTGAGTTTTGCATCTTCCTCTCCATTATATATGTGCAATTAAATTTTCGATAATGACTGTGATTACTTAAATTACTTATTCTTAATCATATTGTGAGAAAAGAAGTATTTCCTAATTAATTTTCAACACTTAACCAGTTTATTGTTCCAAATATTTTTATTTTTAATTTCATATCGCTTGCTCCAACCAACCATATACTTGTACATTATTATTATTCTCAAAATTTGATCAAAACATCACCAGATTTGTTAATATTAATATTTGTAGTAATTAATTTCTAAGGGCACTTCTTTTTTCTAATGAAAAATGACTCTCTCATAGCAAATATTAAAATATTTGCTGGGATGGTCTTGGGAGACTTATCAAAAAATATTTCTGGCAGATTTATTTCCTAAGGGAAAAATATATACACGTATTTAAGACGGACTCATTCTTCTCCATTTTCTTGATTCTATCCACAATACCACTTGCATCAACTAGTTCAATGCAAATTCCAAAAACCCACTACCAATATACACATTATATTCTTTCGGAAAAAGAAAAAACGGAATTTACTTTGCTCCTGTATTGACATTGCAACTTCAAGCTCAACAATGTGAGTCTTGAAGTTAAAAAAAAAAAAAAAAAAAAGGATCAAAATGCTAACTCTTGGGGGTAATGGACCTTGAATATGTTACCCTATCAGTATGTATTGTCCGGAACGTAAAAAAGAAAGAAAAATTTCACTAGGATTTTAATTGTAGCCTCTGTATATTCTGTTGTTTAACAGAGGAAGCAACAGTATGAGCCCACAATTTAAGACTATGTTTGATGTGATTTTCATTATTTGTTTCTGGTACTTTCCAATTCATCAATGCATTCATTTTCTTCTTCATTTCAAAAACTCCCCATGCTTCAGAAAGATAAGGTCTAGTTCTTGACTTATCACGATATTTCTCAAAAGAATTCACTTTTTGTTGATCATCATCAGCATTCCTATTTTTGCACAATTTCTGTAAACCAGGAATAATATCAACCAAACTTGAATTTGCATCTTCTTTTGAGAATTTAAAACCAAGATCCATAAACCCTTTTAGCTCCTCAAATTCTAGCTCAGATAAGCTCTTGCTAAGACCCTTTTTGGTGGTTCTTGTTCTTCTTCTTTTTTCCTTTCTTCTACCCTTTGCTTTTTTTGATTCTGCCTTTTTAGAATCAGGTTGAAAATGGGTTGCTGGTAGAACTGAATCTGGTGACAAAGCATCGGAATTATAGCTCAAATCATCACTTTGTGACCCTAATAATTGGACTTCGAACAAAGTTGAGTACTCATTTGAAGTTTCTAATGAATTTTCTTGAATTTTGTCATCAGGGTTTTTATGGTAATTTGATAAAGGAATTGGATTAGAATGTTTATTCAGGATTTCAAGATTGAACCAACATGAATCAAAGAGTGTAAGAAGAGCCTCAAGGTCCATTAATGGAGGCTGAAGAAAAAGTAGATGTTTCTGGCAAGTTTTGGTTAGAATGAAGGATTTAATGGTGTGGGTATTGTTAAGTTATATATATATATATATATATATATATATATGGATTCTATTCATGAAATTGCCCTTGTTAGTTGCTTATAATACCAAAAATGCTTCCACGTTGATTGTGTACACGTTTGCTAGTGTGTCTACTACTTATTTTATTTGGAATAGGTTGTTCTACTTATCAAATTAGTTGTACCAAAGACTCTTAAGACGTTTACAGTATTTTATGAATTGGAGGAACCTATCAAATAAAATTTCACTTTCTTTTTTTAATATAGAATATTATAAATTTTTCTTTTTTAATATAAAATATTATTTTAGTATGTCTCAAGATATTGTTATCTTTTATCTCTCCCATTAAATAATTTCATATTTTATCCCGAAAGTATCATCTATTATCACACCTATCAAATGAGTTCTCTAGGTTTAATACACTTATGCCCTCTTATATTTTGTCCTAGCTGTTTTAGGTTCTTTAAACACAACGTTCAAACATGATTTAATTCAGGTTTAAGATAAATAATATTTAAAGTTGAAATAAAATAACTAAAAGTTAAATTATATTTTAACGTCAAAATAAAGTTAAAATTTTGTAAGTGATGGAAAATTTGAAAAAACTTTAAAACTTCTAAAATATACTTCAAAATTTTAAATTCTTTATGTCAAATTTAAAGTTAAAATAATAAAACTAATTTAATAAACAAATGAGTAGTCGAAATAATCGGTCGAAGTACAATATAGTTGCTTTGAGGACCTTTATTTAAGGCTAAACCAATATATGTTGTTAATTTAGCTATTTCAAATTTAAATTCAGACATGCACAAGATCAAAATTGTTTTTTTTTATTTGATGTTAATAGGAAGGAGCTAGCTTGGGTCTAGGAAATTTGGATGAATTTTTATGATAAAAAATTATATTATTCATACATAATTAAAATTATTTTTAGGCATATATAATATATATGTCAAACTTTCTTTAATTAATTAATTTACTTATTTTTTAATATTTTAAATTTTATTAGTAAAAATTCTGAATCTATTTACAGAATATTATAGATGGTAGACATGCATGTCTGAAGATCATAGTGAAAGTAAAATTCTGCGTAATCTTTGATTTGATCCCAATTGATAAGATGTGGTCAAACATATTTAAAAGGGCAACACTTTTAAATGACTAGTTAAATATATCAAGATGTTGTTAAGATGTGGTTAACATATTTAAAAGGATAATACTTTTAAATGACTAGTTAAATTTATGAAGGTGATTTAGAACCTATTTGAATTTGCTTATTTTAAATATTTTAAAGTTATAACTTTTAAGTATGTTTGAAAAATAGTTTATAAATTAAAATATTAAGAATTCTAGCTGATATAGTTCTTGATTGGGAATTTAGAATCGATAATTGATAGGAAAAATAAATAAAATTCAAATATACAAATTAAGATAGAGGAGAAATAAGAGATGAAAATTGAAGAAATTAGAAATAAGAATTGGGGAAACAAGAATCAATTCAATCAACAATTAGTTCAAGTAATAAGTGACTGAATTCAGTTAAAGAGAAATTCAATTGTATATGAAACTCAAGGCAAAAATTTCTAAATCACCCATAGAAATTCACCATTACTAATTTAGATTTCTAATCCTACAAAGATTATCCTTAACCTAATCTACTCTAGATACTATAAGATTTACCAACTTTCAATCTCTCAGTTCTGTTGTTTGAAATAAAATTTGTATACAACAACTAAGAACAACAAATAAACTTCAAATTTTATAAAAGAAAAAGGCGAAGATAAAAATGATCAAGTCTATCAAATTCACAGTGTGTCCTTGAGTAAATTATTTTCCTTGAGTATTAGAGGTTATAAAATACATTTTTCCATGATAAAATGATCAATTTCTACAGAAAAGTGGTATCTCAAATTTTGTAGAACAGCAAACCACTCAAAGGTTGCAAATCACACAAAATTTTAAGAGTAACAAATGTAGAAGAAATGAGTGTAATTTCATACTTAATATCTGAGGAAATATCAAATATTTATAGCTTAAAAATACCTCTTCAAAAGAGGTGCAATGATTCCCAAAAGTTACAACGTTTCACCTAAAAAGTTACACTGATTGAAGACATCGAGTCCATGTGCAACAGCTCATGAGCAAGTATGGTCCACACATCGCCAAATGCGGCCACACTTATAAAACAGTGTGATGCCTCAATTTTGAAAAAAGCCATTTGCGGTCCGCACAATGCCATGTGCGGCCTCACATGGCTGTTTGCAGCCACACTACACCTTCCAACATATAAATCAGTTCACTAAAGAGTTGTAACTCTTCGGTATGCATTAGGAATGCGGTCGCATATTGGCATTTAGGTTCATACATGAAGGAAAATTTCAGATTATTATTTTTCAATCAAATAATTAATTTCAAATAAATTTTATGTAAAAAAATAGTTTCTCAATCGATCATTTGATAGATCTAAATCTGAAGCCCAAATGAGGTAGCAAGTGACGACAATGACGCGAAACACATCTTCTTCTTATCTCACTATTAGCAAGAATAAAGTTTCTTCTTATAAGAAAAGAAAAAGTTCTCTCTTCTACTAATAGGGGATAAAAATGCTTGTCTGAAGTGCAAGCCAAATTTCACTCCCTCTCATTTGTTGTTCCCTTCATATTTGATTCACATTTCAACATATAACCCAACAAATTCATAAAAACTAGCCATTCAAAATGCCTAAGCCTATTTATGTCTTGAAATTTATCATATAATTAACCCCTAAAGTAGCCTTTTAAAACATAGCAAATAAGACCCCTTTGGGTAGTCCACTTTGGTCTGGACGACTTGTATGGGCAGTGGTGGACAGGTCGTCCATGTGTGACAAGTCCTCCGCCCTCTTTGAGGTCCAAATCTCATGCTCTTCCTTCAAGCTGTCTTTCATAGTTTTCTTGGTTTGTATACTTTTAGATTTTAATCTTTGTTAACTTTCAAAATAGCTTTTAATGGCTTCAATCTCCCAGGCGGGTAGTGTATAGCTTGAATGAATGTAATTGAGCCTTTTTGAAGTAATTTTCAAGTTCCCATTTCTGTCCTTTAATTGTCCATGCCTTGGAGTTTTTTGGCTAAGCCTTTAAATATAAATTTAGCATGATAGATGTCGAACTGAATCGTATAGTAATTTTTAATTTATTTTAACTTAAAATAAAATATATTTAAATATTTATAAGAATATTTTTAACTTAAAAATATTTAAAATAAATTGATTCAAACCTGCTCCATTTCAAAAAGTAAGACAATGGAATATGGAGAGTGATGATGTGGCCTTAAAGGAGAGTATATGATTGCGCGTTAGTATGAAACATGACTTGTTGTCGAGCTCATTAAGATTCCATTATATTACAAGGGTTATGAGGGCGCCGATATGCTGCTGCCTCCTTTCCAAATTATTTAATATTTTTTTTTAAAAAAAATTAAAGATTATAAATTTTAATTAATATTTTAAAATATATTTTAATTATATTTTAAAAATTATAAATTAAAATTTTTCATATAATTTATTTATATTTATATTTTAATTTTAAAAAAATTAAATAATTTAAATTTAATTTAACTTTAAAAGTTATTTAAATTGACTCATGAAAAATAAAATATAACAAGTATTCTATGACGAAAAAAGTAAAAATAGAAAAAAAATATTTTTTTATATCAAATTAACTATTTTTCGTTTATTTATTTACTGTCTTCGTAAGTAATACTAATTACGAAGAGTTTTTGACTACTTTAACATTATTTATACTTAAGTCATAGTCTTTCATCATCAAATATTGACTCAATAAATCTTCACTAATAAGTATGTAATCGACAACTCACTTTGCAAATATGTTTTTGTTTCCATGTTAATTTGATCCATTGTTGAAATTCTTTTAATTAAAAATATATTTTATTAAATTAATTTTATTAATAATACTTTAAAATTTAACTTTCATTATTATAATTTTATATAGTAATTTAATATTAATAATAAAGCTATTTTCATTTTATTAAAATAGAAAATAAATTAAAATATAATAAAAAATCAAGTAAAATTAAACGAAGAAAATACCAATATAAATAAGTAGAAAATCTAAATAGTCATCTAGGAATAAACTAAATTAACATCTTCAAGAAGTAGTAACACCACTTATTAAAAGACTTTGTAGTCTTAAAGGAAAAACTATACCGAGGCTAGGAATAAAATGAGAAAAAATTAATTAATTTTGTGTACATCTTTTAAAGCGATAAATACTTCTTTCATTTGTTTTTACTTATTCGTTATTAACGTTGTACTTACAGGGATAATATTATCATTTTTTTAATATAATAAATTTATATTTAAAAATATATATTGGATAACGAATATTATTTAATAACAAGGGTAACATAGACACAAAGTGGTGTCTTATTCATTAATTTTCACATTAATTTTTTAAATTGAACATCTATTTTTAGTATATTGAGCAAGTAAAAATTAATGAAGGGAGTAGTATGTTATAACTACTTTTAGAAAAAGCAATAGATAATTTAAGAGCAAAATAATAACTTTTTTCTATTTGATTCTTAGTATTAGTTATTTTGAAGACTATAAAAGAAATAATATAAATATTAATGAAGAGAATTATATTTTAAAATGTAAATAAGGGTAAACAGTTATAAGAAAAAACTCTAATTAGCTTCTTTTTTTAAAATAAATAAATAAATATATATATATATATATAAATAAAAATAAATAAATATTTTGAAACTAAAAATAAATGAGATCTACATATTAATTAGGGTGTGACAAGACCCAGCTAAAGAGATAAGGGAAAGAGCAAACTCAATATTGTGAAATGACACCATAACATTAAATGAAATGATGAATTTTTCTTGCTTATTTTACTACTCACTAACATTCATCGAATCAATCCAACCAATATAAAAGGTGGGTCAGATTTCACTAAATTATATTCTTTACGGAATTGCATTTGATCAAGAATCAATCATGGAGTGCCACTGCTTGATTATATTCTAAAGTATCACCTAATTCAGATAAGTTTGGCATATCTACAATCTAATCTCTACGTAATTAACGAATAATGACTTGGATTTTGGTATAGCCTATAATACTCACTACTAGACTAGTACCCTAAGATGAGTGGGAGGAGTATTTTGTTTATTATATGCTATAGAACAAAATTTTGGAATTTTATTGAATTCGACATCAACGTAGAAGGTTAATTTCACCTCTTTCTATTATAAATTGGATAATCTTGCTATATAAGTTACAAGTCAAAGTTATGCTATGCTCTAACATTCATTTTCATATCATGTTTATATGTCAGACATATTTTTTTTATTTTCTTTTTAATATATATTTTATTAATGATGTTTGAAATTTTAAAATTTGATGGTTATTACTTTATGTAGTTATTTAATAAAATTGAAATAATTTATTTATTTTTTTATAAATTGAACCAGTAAATTATTTCACTCAGAAATAGAAAATTGAAGGTTGAAAAATAATGAAATTTCCAAGTCCATGTGAAGGGTAACATCGTAAATTCAAACACCAGGTACTGTAGGTGGATCTGTGAACTTGAAAAGAATCACGTTCGTGGGAAGTCCAAATTTCACTTGCCAGGCCACAAAATGCACGTGTTTTAAAAAAAAAAAAACAATATTTGATTTTGGGCACGTATATAAAATGAATTAAAACGTGATGCTGTGTTCCCACTCACTCAACCGACGTCATACGGACCTACTTCTGCTCATTCATTATCATCACTGTATCTTAAGAAAATGTTTTTAAAATGAATAATTACATTTTCAGTTTATTAATTATAGTGTTTTTTTTTAATAAAAAAAAATATTTAATAGTGTCCTCACGTTCCTATACAGAAAAAATAATTAAAAGGAACTGATACGTGGCGCTTCAAGTGTTTTGTTTTTTCTTTTGCTAAAATGTTCAACTCTCTATATAAGGTATGAAGAATTAATGAGGGGGCAGGTGGAGCAAGTGACAGCAATTCATGAAATTAATTAGATTTTTTTTTAATTAATGATTTCACACACAACTATATACTATTAGTATTTCTTTATTTTTCTAGATGCATGATTTCTTAATTACTATGACAATGTCATGTATAATGGAAAACATTTTAATGTGAGGAGTAAGTTCCATAGGTCACCAACATGCATGAAAAAAGATTTATGAATCTAAAATTGCATTCAAGGATACGTATGAAATTATTCTCATGGCTTATAAATACCTTTAAAATTTTTATATGCATGGTTAATAGGAGTTTTTTTATAAAGAATTTCAAAAGGGATATCCTGTTTTAGGACTTTAATTAA
>JBDJHY010000049.1:11682790-11695821 GCA_039654485.1 Withania somnifera | reverse complement strand
TATTGCAATATCATCGATCTCAGAATATCTTATAAATTCTATGGTGATGTAATTTTATGTAGCTCTTATTTTCATTATACATGTAAAGGGTAAAGTATGTCTTCACTTTTGCAATTACTTATGAGAGAATGTTTAGCTAAGTTGGTCAAGTTAGCTTTTAAGTAATTTTTAAAAGTATTTTTATATTTTAAAAATAATTTAAAAATTAAAATTAATTTATAAAAAGATAAAAATTAAAAATAAGTTAGCTTCTACTTCTATTTTTTAAGTTAAAATTTATCTTTTTAAAAATTACTTTTTATAAAGCTATTCTCTTTTCAGTATAGTCAAACAAGCCTGAGTATCAATTCCTTTTTAGTTTTGGGACCTAGATGATACCTAAAAAAACAAATAAAGAAAAAATATTAGAGCTTATCTTTCTTACTATTTATTACTTCTTTCAAAGTTATGCAAGGATTAAATTTACAGTTATAATGACATAATGATGATAACTCAGATTTCATTATTATAAAAATTTCAAGGATAGCGTTTTAGAATATATTTAATCTTAGCTAATTACAAGTAGTTTATGCTATCCAAAAGAGTATGACATAGACATGATGGACACATTAATTTTACAATATAATATCTTAATTAAGGAGTTATTTAAAATAATTAATTTAATTAAAAAATATTCTTGGTATTGTCATCTATCTTCCTTTTTCAATGCATCGAAATTTCTTTTGAACTAAATCCAAAACCAGTAATAATATGATATAGCGTATAGTGTACTAGATTTGAAGTGATACTTTAATTTAGGTGTGGTAACCTTTAAAAGTCTAGAAAAGTTATCCATTAAATTTATTCAAATCCGTAATTTCATTTTCAAGATTAGTATCTGGATTTTCACTTTCCTCCAACCGAAATGGTAAAATATTAGAACTTTCTTTTCGTGTATAAAAAGTGAAAAATTCTCAAAATGACACTAAATTCATTAGTTTAACCTTTTCTTAAATAGCCTGCTTGCCAAATTTTGATACTACTAGATAAGGTAAAATTAATAGACAAGGGTAAGGTAAGGTAAGGTAGGGTAGGGTATCAATTAACAAACATAGCCTTTCACAAGATCTTAATTAGTCCTTAAGAGGATTCGACTACAATTCAAACTCTGTTTGGCAAATCAACTAACATTATAATGACTTAATTTGGCTCTCATTACACCACATCTTCATTGCAAAGTGATAGGCATATCTACCTTGGTGCAATTATTCTAAACTTTTTTTTTTTCATTTCTTGGTGTCAGTGCTAAAATCAACAAGGGTTTTCTTAATTCGAATTTAAGTTCTATTTACTGACTAATATAAAAAAATATTTATATTTCAGATCAATTAATTAAAAGGTTATTTCATGTAACTAATTCTTTCTTTCATAGTTTGGTGATTGATATATATAGGTTTGCACCTCTGTACGATAGCACGTAATTCTCTATAATAATATTTTATTATAATTAATTAATGATCAGCATTTTTTTAAATTAAATTTTTAATAATATTTTTAATATAATAGTATTTTGCTATAATCTCAAGAAAATATTTGAATGAACGTCGTTATCAAAAGGTTTTACTTATAATTTAACCATCCTACGTGACCCCTACTTCAATCAGACAGTGGAAAAAGAATGATAACTTAGGCGCGACGATTTTTATTTAATTTCTTGTATTTTCTCCTATATTTTTTTTTCCTTATTGTTTTATTATATTACAGGGATACACACACCCGTTTCAAACCTCATTATCTAATTTTATTAGATATATTGTTGTCTTATTCGTTTAATCTCTTGTGTCCATGCTAAATTAAAAAAGAATAGAGGTCATTTTAATTGTTGGAGAAAAATAAAAATGAATGAAATCAAGATAAAAGTATGGTATGATGAGGTCTAGATTACGGAAATTTAGATGTCTAGGTAATTAGGCATATAGTTCAAAAGAGGTGGCGCCCATAAATACTTAAATAAATTAAGATTAGTAAAACAAAGATTAAAGTCTTTTTCAATTAAAGTCCTTTTCAAAATTGTAATATTATAATAGGCATTTGGATTAGTTTCCCATTTGCTTGCACGTCCTTGATAAACAAATGCAATGCCTCTTCCTACTTGTCACCTTTCACACCCTTTTTATACTATTCCTCCATTATTTTCTTCTTCTTTAACTAATCTCTCTCTCTTTTAAGTTTCCTTTAAGTACTTTCTTATCTTTCCTATATCATTTATTAGTACAAATTTTATTAGGACCAAAAGAGACAAAGAAAAAGTACTTCACTTTGGCAATATGGATGGAAGATTCAATAACTTTTTTGTTTCTGAGCTAGAAGATTCCGAGAATTCGCCGGAAAACAGCTCCGACTCGCCGAGTTCCGGTATGTTCAATGATAACAAGATGATGATCACTTCAAATTCCTCCCCTAAAAGAAGGTCAGTCTACTATATTTATATTTATATATATTTTCACGAATGTGGGATCTTGATGTTACTTAACTTTTTTTTTTTTTTTAGAAAATGTTAAAGAGATTTTAGGGTTTTGATATTTTATTGATCATGTGCTTGCATGATAAACAATAGGGTGCTTAGTTATAATAAAATTTGCAGCAGAAGATCCATAGAAAAGAGAGTGGTGTCAGTGCCAATTAAAGAAGTTGAAGGATCAAAAATGAAAGGTGAAATAAGCGTGCCACCATCTGATTCTTGGGCATGGAGAAAATATGGACAAAAGCCTATTAAAGGCTCTCCCTATCCCAGGTTAGCTTAATTTATTCAATTTTCTGTTGGGAATTTCTCGTAATCTTGATAAGCTTATAGAACTCGAATTGTATGAAAAAATTGACAAATCTTAGGATTTAATTTATTGGATATGTGATTTTTTTAAGAAAATAATTTTTAGTGATGATTCATTGCAGGGGATATTATAGATGCAGTAGTTCAAAGGGATGTCCAGCTAGAAAACAAGTGGAAAGGAGCCGTGCAGACCCTAACATGTTGGTGGTAACGTATTCTTGTGAACATAACCATCCTTGGCCGGCTTCTAGAAGCAATCAACACAACCATCGTACAACTACTACTACATCATGTACTAATAACAATGCAAAAACTAAGATGAAAACAATAGCGTCACTAACAACAACAGCAGCAGCAACGACTTATGATGTTGCAGTTTCAGATTACGAGCAAGAAAAGGCGATGAGCGATTTCGCCCGCCCCAATTCGGACGAAAAATTTGTCAGTCTTGGTGAACCATCACTAATTAGTGGAAATGAATTAGGATGGTTTTCGGATTTCATTGAGTGTACGTCTACTACCATATTTGAAAGTCCAATTTTGACCCAAGTCGAAATTACTAATATGGACATGTCATCAACGTTGAGAATGCAAGAGGAAGATGATTCACTTTTCGCCGATCTGGGAGAGTTGCCGGAATGCTCAAGGGAATTTGGGCGTGGAATGATGGAGAGAGATGAGGAACGCCGGCGTCATAGCTTGGCACCTTGGTGTGGGACCAAAGGCTGAAATTGTTATCTATCTCTTTGTATTTGTTTTTACTTGACACAAAAAAAAAATATTTTTTTTTTTTTTTACTCTTTTTAAATTCAATTCATTAGGAAATAGCGCGTCGTGCGCCCTAAGATACCAAAGCAATTTGGTTTTGCTATTTAATATTTGTAACTTTTGTTAGATTTCAGTGTAGGTTTTATAGTATAGTAAAATAAAAATTTGTCCAATTGAGAGTGTTTTGTCTCATTCTCATTGTAATTAGCATCATTGGCCTTTTCATTTCTAACGGCTAAATTTCTTCCAATGCCTAGCTCCTTTTACTTTAAGTAAGATTGGGAAGAGATATTTGTGTCTTGGGAATTTTTTTTTTTTTTTTCCTCTTGTTTCTTTTACAATTATGAGCAGGGGTGGAGGTATATAATATCAGTTACAAATATGGACGACTCGATAATTTTACTTACAATCACTAAATATGCATTTGCGAACTTAGAAACTAAAACAAGTTAGTAATTTAACACCACATTAAAAAATTATAAAGTGATTAATATCTTAAGATAGTTTTTTTTTTTCATCATACATATATGCGACCAAGCAAGCAAATGATGATGGTTAAGCCAGAAAGCTCATAAAAGAGAAGAATTGCAACTAATTATGGTTCAAAGTAATTCTTGAAAAGCAAAATATGTCGAAAGAGAGTAAATATTAATAATAAGTATCCTGCAAAAGCTAGGTTCTTATATGTATCATCAAACACCATACTTAATTGGTAGTATGCCATAATGGGAAATATTGGTAGATTTTAAATAGCTCCTTCTATGGATTATACTAACAAATATAGAATTATTCAGAGTTATCGCTGAATTTTATATATTCCTGCATATATATCATTCAAGTTGCAAATTTCAACTGTATGGTAAACATATTGTAGCCTGTCAATTTCAGATGATACATTTACGACAACTGCTGCAAAAGAAATTTGTCAATAAAAAAATCTTACAGTCAGATCCTTTTATTTTAAACCACCATGTGTCAAAACCTTTGCTTATCCTTACATGCCGCTACTCATTAACTTGTTAAAAGAAATAGGGTTAGAAAAATCATATAATAGTGAACAAATAATGCATAAATATACATTTAAATTCTACATTAATTGACAAATACGTATTTTACTTTTGAGAATGCATATCTACGAACTTTAATTTGGTCTCAACTGATAATTAAAGATTTTAACTCGTTTCCGTTATGTCTTATATTGGACACCCGATACTGATGTAACACATAAGTTTAAGAGTTGTTTAGTTAATCATATCGTAAGTTGGAGTATCCCTTAACACACTGAAGAGAAGTTAAGGTGTCTAAATATGCATATTCAAAAAGTTAAATTTTTTACTTAACACGTAACCAGGAGGTTACGGTCGGGTTCGAGCGTTGAAAACAACTTCTGGTAAAATTGTAAGGCAAGATTGCGTACAATATACGCTCCTTATGATTGGATCTTTTCTCGAATCCCATTGCATAACATAAGCTTAATAAACCTACCTGTCTTTTTATTATTATTACTTATGTATGCCATGTTAATATATTCTAGTTAATTTGGTCTAGTTATCCAATTCCTTGATCCATTCCTATATCCTAGTTAATTTGATATAGTTATCCAATTCTTTGATCCGTTCTTGCAAATTAAGAAAACGAGAAAGCTGGAAAAAAAAAATTGAGTAGAGCTTAAACAACTAGTGAAAAAGAACAAGAGGACAAAAGCCATCACATTCAATGATCCTGTTATTAATTGTTTCTTTTTTGTTTCCACTAATGCAAGTAAAGTAGTATTACTCCATTACCAAAATCCCATAGTACAGAACTGTTTTTTTTTTCCTCATTTCGATAGCTAATTTTTGATAATTTTTTAAGATTAAATTAAATAACATCAATTTAAAATTTAGATAGGCAAGAACTTAATAAAAGTATTATAAATTTGAATTCTTCTCATATTGATGTGACGAAACGATGAATAATAATGTTTACATAATTTAGGAGGTGTTTGGCTATGGATTATCAAATGTTGTGTTTGGCCATAGAGTTTTTCAAATACAATTTGGAAAAATAAAAAATTTACTCTTTTTCAAAATTCAATTTCAATTTTTAATACTGTTACATATTACCTTAACTTTTATATGTTTATAAAAGTACCTCTTGACATTTTATTTTCTTGTTCAGTATTACTTATAAGCCATGTTTTCAGTTATTGTAATATTAGAATATAATTATATTTATGTGATGGTTGTTTTATTATTGTTATATCGTAGAAACGTAAAAAAGAATGAGTAAATTACGTGGTTCAAACACCGATAAATGAACAACTGATAATGATATAACAAATTTGTGACAATTGTTCACTGACGACTGCTCCTCTATCGTTGTCGTGAGTGAATTACAACTTTTTATCATTAAGTTGGGTGATTTTTCTATTTTAAAAACTTTAAATTGTAAAATTATATTTTAAAAAAATCTTTCCAAAAGTTAAAATTATAGAAACACAATTTACAACTCCAAAAAAATTTCATGTGAAACGCTTACGTAGATTTCACTAGCTGACTGCGTTTTGACGTTTTAAGCAATGATAGGTGTACACGTGGAATAATGGTTTGTATCAAGTTCCCTTGTGTTGTCTTACAAGAGGATGAGTTAATCATGGTGATAGGATTTTTAAATTTCAATTTTTAATTGTTTAAATTAGAGTCCCCACATGTTGCACGTCATTGATGAGATTAAGAATCTCCTCTTTTTCTGTTTTGTTAAAGTCATATACTTGTTTCCGTTGACAAATATATATAAAACATTAATTTGGTCCAGATTGTTGCCAAAATTGAACATCATAGCCACCATAACAGGCAGGGTTCGGTTCTAACATTGAAATAGGATCGCATCCAAGCTAGTCTTGAAAATTTTACACTACCAGTGTACAGCAGCATTTAGGTTGAACAGCAACCCCTTTTCTTGACATCAGATACTTCTTTACCTATATCAATCTTTTCTCCTTTCCAAGGCACGTTCCCATTTCCATTGTCACCATTTTCCATTGCTTTTCTACTCACAACGTGGTAGATTTGAGTCAGAACTTCAGCAAATGCATTATCAACATTCGTAGATTCGAGGGCAGATGTTTCCATGAAGTAGAGGGATTCCTTCTCTGAGAAACACCTCCCATCCTCAGTTGACACTGCAACCAGATGTCGTAGATCAGATTTATTTCCAACAAGCATGACGACAATGTTGGGATCTGTGTGATCTCTCAACTCCTTAAGCCACCTCTCTACATTTTCAAATGTGGAATGTCGAGTGACATCATACACAAGCAAAGCACCCACAGCCCCTCTGTAGTAGGCACTAGTGATGGCGCGGTACCTACAGAATAGATAACACCAGTTACAATATATGTAACGAGTGCCGAAGAAACATTGCCAAATAATTTACAACCTAGAAGAACAATGTAACTTATTCCTAGTTACTAAAGCTAATTCGTAAACACGTACTGATAAGTACAGCACCATCTCCTATAGTTTCCAAACCTTTTTAACTGTCCATAATACCTTAAGAAAATTGCATCTCTTGCCCTTTAACAAATAAAAGAAAACGAAAAATGGAACACAGGTAGACTGCTGCTTTACACTCAAAAATGGTTCTAAGACGAGGTATTATTGAGCATGATTGAAGGAAAAACAACAATTACGTCCCAACATATCCAATGAAATCCCACAAATGGTTGATTTACATCCACGTTGCTATTAATTTCTTCACAGGTATAAGAGTAAAACAAACAATTACTCAATCAATTACACGTCAAGTAAGAATTGGATAAGCTCACAACATTTTGGAGAAGTGAGAACACACAAAATGTGAATAATAACAATCGGAAAAATACAATTACATAAAGGAAAGTATGAAATCAGGAGACAATAGGGAGCTGCTCAACTCGTAAGCATCGTCCACCTCCAACTGTAAGGTTGTGTGTTCGAGTCACCAAACAACAAAAAAAGGTAGGAGCTCCAAGGGAGGGGTAAAAAAGAGAAGGAATAAGGAATTGGCCAAGTGAGATTAACAGAACATTCGATATGAGCCAATAATCAAATAACCATTTCTATATTCTATTTCCTATGAACTCCACCCCCATAAGAGAAGCTGTTCTTGCACAATTGAAGCTTAGACACAAGTAGATATCAAACTTCCTGCCTGTGTAGGCTGAAACGTAGTGTTCCTATTAGGTCACCAAGAAGTGCCTCAAAATGATCTTCCAAAGGTAAAACATGCAGTAAATATGCAGGTAAGTTGGACAGCCACCAAGTTACAATCTAGAAACAAAAAAGATTTTTGCAAATATGCATATCCATGAGAAAAGAACAATATAAAGTAGCCAGAAAAAACTTACAAAAAGTCTGTTTTTATATTTGCCAAAAGATCCAATTTAAGTATGCTTATAAAACCACACGATTAAACTTTGAAATGAGTAGATTGTCAGATAAAAACTGAGTCCTGAGACAAATGTTTCATTTTTAAATACACTAGAAATCTTCAAAATAAAGGACAGATCTGAATACTAGAATTAGTATATTCCAGCCCTTGAAAGAGGGGTGACAATCGAGCGGTGGGTTAAATTAATCTGCAAAATCCTCATCCTGCCCCGCACAGCATTTTTTCCTATTTTCAACCCGCTTTGCCCCGCCTCACTTAAGTTTTTTTCCCCTTTTTATTATCTTAAACTGTAAATTCTACTAAAATCTGTTTAAAAAAATAAAGATCTGTATATGTAATATATTTCTTAAATGTAGAAATAAATTAGATAATAATTTTAACTCCATTGATCTAACACAATGAAGAAATAATTGAAATGCAACACCACACAGCAAACAAATATTACAATTATTAGCTAGAGGTTCTTGAGCCACAAAATGAAGAATCTTCTGTTTAGTTGAGTGTTTTAATTAAAAGGAAGCAGGTAGAGTGCAAGAAGACAGAGGAGACCTGCACCCGCACCCACATAATTTTAAAAATTCAGACTTCAACCTGCCCAAACCCCACTTTGTGGTAATATACTGACGTTAGCTGAGTCTGAATAATATATCGTTTTTTTTAATTCTCGAAAACAAAAATAATCTATCCTTTTGTTTGCAACAGGTCCTTTTGACTATTTTGCTGCAACAGATATATAATGCCATTCATGTTTTCGTTGTTGCATATTATGGATGACTGGTTTTGGGAACTTCTCTTATTATTACATCACAAAAGATTTTGGTCTTGCTCTATTTACTCTGGTAATATTATGTATCATACTTTATTACCCTAAGTAGCTATTATCATCCAAAACACAGGCACAAAAGAAAAACATTAGAATGGCTCTAGCTGTCCTTATCCTGAATATGACCCTCCAACCACCAAACATATGATGCCACCACAACATCTACAAGATAACAACCCCCACCTAAAGTAAAAAACTCTCACTATGTCATGATACCACAACTAGTAGTTTTTTAAAGACAATCCTTTGAATCAATCCCTCCTTTTTAGCCCTACAATTCTTCTTTCTGTCATTGATTATAAAAAACACTTTATGTTGAGAATAAAGGGAAATGTGGAATCACAGGGCATGTACTTGTATGAAGGAGTCGAAAAATACATGCACTATGCAAGACGCACATGAGGAGGATTGATCAAGATGAAAGTGTCACGTAGAGTTAGGCCGTTGTGCTTTTCAGGAAAATCTGAAATGAGAGCTATGAAAAAATATTCAATTGAGTTTGTTAGGTTGTCAGAGAAATACCTGCTTAACATAATTCTCCTGCTTTTAGCCTAGGGTGGTAATGATTAACTATTTAACTCAACTATCTTGATTATTGACATGCCTTTTATTTTCTAATGAAGGAACTTTTGAAAGTTGATTAAGTAATACATTTCATATGATAAAAAACATAATTATACCCAAGCTAAGTAGTTCTCACTTCTCAGTGAATATATTGCACAGTTCATCTCTGTCCAACTTGGCAACCAAAGGGTAAATAATCCCACAAGCACTTATTTGTTCCAGAAAATTTTCAAAGCATTATTTAGCATACATTCCAATGCATGATAGTAAATGAATAGTGGGAAATTGACTTAAATCTACTTGAAGTAATTTACTTTCTCCTTCTACGACAAAAGTTCCAATGATGAGAAAAGGACTAATACAATCTCATATACAAGATCAACCAAATTCACCAATCATAATTTTTCTTTCTCAAGGAAGTACCGACTCCTAAACTACCTCTATCAATTTGCCTTTGCCAATTGACTTTGGTATATATGAAATATAAATATTTGAATTTACAGCATCTATGCAGAAAATTGCAGATATGTGTATCTACATTATTCGATAATGCAACAACCATAGACTAATCTAGTTGGAGATTGCAAGTTAGATTCCTTTTGCAATATCTTAAAGATGTCACCAAGTCACCCAAAAAGTTAAAAAAAAAAAGTAATAACAATAACATACCCAGTATAATCCCACAAGTGGGTTTGGGGAGGCTAGAGAGGACACAGACCTTACCCCTACCTTACGAGGTAGAGAGATTGTTTCCAATAGGTCCCGACTCAAGGAAAACCATACGAAAACATATCGAAGCACCCAAGGGTGGTGGTCAGTGAAGTGGTTGAAACATGATGTCTCAGGTTCAAATCCCAAAAGAGGCAAAAAGACTAGGTGATTCTCCTCATCTGTCTTAGCCTTAGTGGACACAGTTACTTAGTATCTGTTGCTGGTGGGAGGTGGCAGGTATTTCGTCGAACTAATTGAGGTGCACGAAAGCTAGCTCGTAAACCACGGTTATAAGAAAATAAAATCAGATCGAAAAAGAAATTATGAAAATAAGAAAATCATAGAAAAATCCTACAGGAAGCATTCTGGATAAAGGAATATAATAGTGCCATAATCAAAGAACAAAAGAGTAGAGACAGTACATAGAAGCAGTAATTGAATGACAAGAAACTAAAGGAGAAATATTGTGACTACTAGAATGGAAGGATAGACAAGACAACGATCTACTACCTACTAAACTTCTAGACTTATTCGTCACCATGAACTCCTATCAAAAATCATGTCTTCGGTGAGCTGCAACTGGTATAATCACCTCTACTCAATACTTTTTGGTCTACACCTAGCTCTCTTGACAAAATCCATAGTACACCTCCACAGTGAGGCATCCGTGCATCTCCTCTTCACATGCCCAAACCATCTCAGTGTCGCTTCCCACATCTTGTACCCCACTGTGGCCACTATTACCTTATACGGGATATCTTCATTTCTAATCCTTTCTCCCCTAGTATGCCCACACATCCACACATAAGGTTGAAATTTAACCATCTATTATGGAAATATATTTGTATGTTTGACTTCCATTACTATTATTAGATAGAAGTTGCTCAAGAGTTCATGTTAACACCAATCATAAATTACCATGAAAATGTTAAGTTTTCAACTTAAAATAATAAAACTAACTACAACCAGCATAAACAATGCATTATTCAGAGTACTGCTCAGATGGTGGGTAATGGTCAGTGGACTTCCATTTTGAAACATGAGTGGAATGGTCAGGTGGTCTTGATGAATTCCCACCCTGACTTATTCTCTTTCTGCACTAACCATGAAGCAACAATGGCTGAATATTGGTCTGTTAATGGTTGAGAAATCAAATTTAGATGACATTTGAATGGTTGGGAGGCGGACAGGTTGTCCTAGTTAGTACAAGAAGTAAGCAGCTTCAAAGGAACATCCTCAACTTCAGATTCTATTACTTGGAGGCATGCTGTTTCTGGGAAATTTACACTGTGCAGACCATTTAAAAAAGAGATAAGGAAGCAGCAAGGAGGGAGAGCAGGCCCATGAAAATAGATTTGCAGAAGCTGGGTGCCAACTAAGATCAAGTGTTTCTCCTGGTAGGTGGCCCGGAGGGAATACCTCATCCTGGAAAGACTGAAAAGAAGGGATTTTCAAATAGTCTCGAGGTGGTTCTTATGCAATGAGCCAGAAGAGACTAATAAACACCTTTGTTTAGCACTTTAGAATAACATCACAGATCTGGTCTCTTTTCCAGAGCCTCATAGATAAAAATTGGTCTATGCTAGAACATATTGCTGATCTTGTGAGCTGCAAGATTAGAAGAGGTGGGAGTAAGAGCCAAAAGAAATGGAGGAAAGTTATTTCAGCTTGCATTAAGTGGACACTGTGAAAAGAGAGAAATGAGAGATGTTCTGAGGAAAGGTTTAATTCTATTCAGAAGGTTAAACAGAATTGTGCCATATCCTTGCTTTTTTGGCGTAAACAGGATTGTATAGATGATGTTGATCAGATAGTAGACCTTCTAGGTTATTTGTAAATCTTTCTTTCCTATCCTCTGTAGTTTTCTCTTCTTGGGTTGCTAGCATATCCTTAATGCTAAGGAATACAATATTACCAGTTTAACACACACACAAAAAAATGCATTATCCAAGAGAAACAAACATATGCACCAGATATGACTCTCTTTAAATCATTTAAATACTTCAACTAAAATAAAAATGTGATTAAGTGGGCTTTAGAACTTGTTACCACACACTTTCACATCCAGTTCAGCATGCCCTCCACACACTTTTTTCGGGTTCCTTGAAACTAAATTATTCGCATTTTTGTTGCTAGTCACTACCAGGTACTAATCAGCTTGGCAACTCCAACATTAATATACCGCCTCCAAATTATTTGTTCCATTGCATCATCACATCATTAGTTCCCTAATAAACTTGTGTCTGCATCACCTTTACAATTTATTAAATGAATCTGGATTTCAACTCTTCGTACCTTTTTTTAAAGTAAAATTTGCATCTTCACAAAATAAAGGAAGAGTACTATAAAGTGCAGTTTAAAAAAAAAAGAGAATTAAAACGGTAGAGAATGGTTGAAACTAATCATTTCAAAGAAAAAAACTGTTTTCTGAGTGACTTAACACTTTCATCTACCCATAGAACACTATTGTAAGAACATGGCTTTGCAACTGGTATACTTATATTCAGTGTTTTTTCCATTACCAATAGAGAAACTACAATTTGAACCACAATAAATAGCATGGCCACAATCTTTACCTGCCTATACCAAAGCATCATAATGCATTGGCACATGGCTAATAAATCGTGGTACCTGACTATAGTATGTTCCTAAAGTGACACTCATCTAATAGAAAGATAATCAGCTAAAGTGACAAGTGCAATAGTATGTTGAACTTGCTCCATGAAGACATAAACATCCGATGATTGAAAAGCAAGAGTTCGAGCGCCGCACAGCAGTTTAACTTGACACCAACTATGAACAAATGAGCTCATAGAAGATAAATTTTCAATGAAAAAAAGTTTGCAGGATTTTGCAAGTGAATTAAAGTGTATCATATAAGAAATTATCACAAAAGTGAGAAGTTTGGGACTTGCTTTTGAAGAACAGTCGCAGTGTTCAACA
>JBDJHY010000049.1:11671741-11682690 GCA_039654485.1 Withania somnifera | reverse complement strand
GATGCAGTAGTTCAAAGGGATGTCCAGCTAGAAAACAAGTGGAAAGGAGCCGTGCGGACCCTAACATGTTGGTGATAACGTATTCTTGTGAACATAACCATCCTTGGCCGGCTACTAGAAGTAATCAACACAACCATCGTACAACTACAACGAAGAGGAAAACAATAGCATCACTAACAGAAGCAACAATAATAACGACTTCCGATGTTGCAGTTTCAGATTATGATGAACAAGGAAAAGACACAAGTGATTTTACCCAGCCCAATTCGGATGAAAAGTTCGCCAATCTTGGTGAATCATCACTAATCAGTGGAAATGAGTTTGGATGGTTTTCGGATTTAATCGAGTGTACGTCTACAACCATACTAGAAAGTCCAATTTTGACCCAAGCCGAAATTAGTAATATTGACATTTCATCAACGTTGACAATGCAAGAGGAAGACGTTTCACTTTTCGCCGATCTCGGAGAGTTGCCGGAATGCTCTAGGGTGTTCGGCCGTGGAATGATGGAGAGAGACGAGGAATCCCGCTTGACACCGTGGTGTGGAACCACTGGTTAAGATATATCTCTCTATATTTGTCTTTACTTGATCAAAAAATATTTTTAATTTTTTTTAATTAGGAAATAGCGCGTCGTGCGCCATAAGATACCAAAGCAATTTGGTTTTGCTTTTTAATATTTGGAACTTTTCTTAGACTTCAGTGTAGGTTTTGCAGTACAGTAAAATAAAAACTTGTCTAATTGAGAGTATTGTGTCTCATTCTCATTGTAATTAGCTATCCTTATTCTTTGGCCGTTTCCTTTCTAACGGCTAAGTTTCTTCCAAAGCCTATTTTTACTTTTTTTTAAGTAAGATGGAAGAGATATGAAATTGTTTGTCTTTGGGAATTTTGCCAATTACATCTACCTTTTTTTCATGGTTCGGAGCTAAAATACTAATTACAAATTCGAATGATTTTATAATTTTTACTTAGATTTTATATTTATATTAAAAGAAATACTAAATATGCATATTGTGCAAATTCACAGGCAAGTCCAGCCTTAGTAGATTGAGATCAAGAAATTGAAAAAAAAAGAATAAGGATAGCGAGGATTGAACTCAACATATATCAAATGAGATACTCACACTAAATCCATTAAATTCTACTTCATATGTCGCAATTTATGTCCTTTTTTTCATTTTTTAAATATTTAAATAATATAATTTTTTATTAATATTTTAAGGCATATTTTTTCATTATATGTATAACTGACCAAGTAAGCAAATGATGATGGTTCATCCGGTAGCATGCTTACGAAAGAGAAGAATTGAAACATATAGTTTTTCTGAATATCCAGATTTTAATTTTTAAAATATTAAGTTTATCTAATTTAATTTAATTTTAAAGATTAATTAAATTAATTTTTGAGAAATAAAAAAACGTCACGTAAATCAGAACATGGACGAATTTAATTACAATTTTTGAGAAATAGGAATCCTTTTTTATTCATAAAATTATATATTTTATGTAAGTGTTTTCTAGAATTAATATAACATTACAAGATGGAAATCATGCTAAAAAAAAAAAATTAATGATATACTTGGCTAAAAGCTTAATAATTTATTAAAAAAAAAACAAAAATCAAATTTCATACTTGAAATATTTTTTCCATTCTTTTTTTTTTTATAGCACGTTCATACTCTAAAAATCCTAAAATCATCTTATAATACACTCATATTCTAAAATTCTGAAATCTCCTCTGAATTGGAACAGGGAGTAATCTGAGTAGACAATAATAATAATAATAATAATAATAATAACTACCTTCCTCTCCAGCAAAGGTAGGTTCTTACTCTTATCAACCATTATATTTGTCATACTGGGGAATAGTGCTAGATTTTAATAGTTCCTTCTAATGTATTAACAAATATAGAATTATGGAGTAGTCAGTGAATTTTAAATTCCTGCATATATATATCACTCAAGTTCCAAATTTCAAAGTGGATGATAAACATATTATAGCCTGTCAATTTCGCTGCTACTAAAGTGATTGTCAATTAAAAAATCTTCTACTCAGATCCGATACCATGTTTCAAAACCTTTGCTTATGCCTTACATGCCGGTAGTCATTAACTAAGTTGAAGAATTCTTGTTTTAATTTGCAATAGAAAATAGGGATAAAAATATGATCTAATAGTGAACAAGTATGTATAACGCATAGTACATCAACAACTGACACTTAAACTAGGTAATAACTGACAATTAAGCTTTTTAATTTTGAAAGCATACATTTAAATTGTAGCATGACATAAAAGTTTTTGAAAGTATCTGGATAAGCATTTTGAAAATTAACTAAGAAGAATTAAAATATTTAAATATACATGTTAAAGTATTTGTTTGCTAGCCAAAACTTAAATTCTTACAGACTAAGGAAACGAGAAAGCTTACCCAACTAGTGACAAAGAACAAGAAGACAAAAGCCATCAGATTCAATAATCTTATAATTAATTGTTTCTTTTTTAGTTCAATATGCAAGCAAAGTTGCATAACTCCATTACCAAAATTCCATGTGTTTATTTTTTATTTATTTTTTTCTTTTGAGAGTTAATTTGACAGATATTTAAAATTAAATTAATTAAAATATTTTAAAATTTAATATGTAAAAACTTATAAAAAATAATATAAATAATATTTTTTTATTAGACATTTGAAAGCATTAATCAGATTTCACTTAATTTATTCAAAAAATGATAAATAATTTTGACTGAAGGGAGTTCGTAAGCTTACAATTTTATTTTTTTTTTATTTTTAAAAGAAACACTTTTGGGCTAAGGGTTTTACGTACAACATATAAGGGAGATTAAAATTAAATCATACTGAATTTACTGTACGCAATTAATTGCACTTTATAATTCAATGGAAAAATGACTTTCATAAATTCACTTAAATTTGATGTGGACTCATTATGAACTTCACTAGCTGACTGCCCTAAAAGTCAAAATGAACCAAAGTTTTGACCTCTTAAGCAATGATGGCGGTACACATTGATCAAACAGTTGTACAACTATAAAAAAAAAATTAATCTTTTTTTTGCTAAAGAATAATTTTGATTGGTGACATATGATTATGATCATCATGTTCCCTTGTATAATGGTAGTTACACATGATTTCGAATCAAATTAGCTTGCTAAGACAGGAGGTCTTAAGAAGGATTAGTTAATCATGATTAGAAACAAATAAAATATTGGGGGAGTAGGTGAAAGAGGCTTAACTGAGGGACCCAAATTGTCCTTACATTATTCGTAAATAATTATGTATTTTAAATTGTAATTTATTGGTAATTGATTAGAGTTTAGGGCCGGTTACAATTTGTACTCGTAAAATATGTTATCAAGTTGTTTTAGAGCTTTTAATGAACTCTTAGAGTAACACGTGTCCCCACATGTTGCACGTGCAAGTAAGTCATGACTTGACGGCATTGATGAGATTAAGAATCTTGTCAAGTGTTTCTTTTGCTATCTTATCTGTTGTGTTTCATAAATTAATTGATTAGCTTTTATTCTTGACGAGCGTTAGCGACGGAGACATCATAACTTAATTTACAGATATGGTGATAAGTCCTCTGTCTTGTATAAATTAATTAAAATTATGAAGTAAAGTAAATCTTGCTTAAAAGTCTATCTGGACTTCATCTCTTTCTGTTTTGTTGTATAAAGCTTTTGCTGAATCAAATTTGATAAAAATCTCTAATACGAGACATGATATAGAAAAATTACAAAAATGGTTTTCTATGTTTCTATAATTTTCAGCAAGTGGAATTAAAAAAAGAAGTCAAATACATTCAATACGTAATACTTTAAAAAGAAATTATCTATTTTATTTAATGTAATTTTTCGAAGAAAGAATATCGATAAAATTGCCAAGACAGGACCAAAAACAAATAAAACAAGGGGAAATAGCTTATAATTCTCTGTGTTTGGTTGTTAGAGAAAAATGATACGAGTAGGTGGAGAAGATTCTTCAGATGAAATAAAATGTATTTTCTTCAGCCATTATTCACCACCAAACAAAATATTACGGGAGGCGGGAGCAGGTGGTGGCGGTGGGAGGTGAGAGCAGGTGGTAGGGGTGTAAAGTGGTGGAGATGAGGGATTGAGAATACATAATCAATGTAGAATACCACTTTGTGAGACTTATTTTTCATATTTCAACAGAGGGAGTAATTTTCCTCATGTTTTGAGGAACCTACTTTCTAGAGAGAATATTTGAAAGAAAATTACGTATCGGTGTTGTAATACGCATCTGTAATGCAAGAAAACGAGTATAATAATTATCTCTCTGAATATGTGCCAAGTCTTACAACTACTCTTCATCACACCAAAGCAAACAAAGATACCTACAATTCAATTCTCAAGTAATTGAAAAGAGCGAAAGAATGATTCAATAGTTAAGCCATAACAGGTTCGGTTCAATTAGGAAAGGTTCTCCAACAACGACGTTCTTTACTACCAACCACCAAATGAAACCAATTTAAAGGTAGTTGAATATTCCTATGAAATAGGATCGCATCAAAGGTAGTCTTGAAAATTTTACACTAGCGTCGTGCCTAGAACCAGCATAGTTAGGTTGAACAGCAACCAGCTTTCTTGACATCAGATACTTCTTTACCTATATCAATCTTCTCTCCTTTGGAAGGCACGTTTCCATTTCCATTCTCACCATTTTCCATAGCTTTTCTACTCACGACGTGGTAGATTTGAGTGAGAACTTCAGCAAATGCATTGTCGACATTTGTGGATTCGAGGGCAGAAGTTTCCATGAAGTAGAGGGATTCCTTCTCTGCGAAAGACTTCCCATCTTCAGTTGACACTGCAACCAGATGTCGTAGATCAGATTTGTTTCCAACAAGCATGACAACAATGTTGGGATCTGTATGATCTCTCAGCTCCTTAAGCCACCTCTCAACATTTTCAAATGTGGAATGTCGAGTGACATCATACACAAGCAAAGCACCCACGGCTCCTCTGTAGTAGGCACTGGTGATGGCACGGTACCTACAGAACATACAACAGCCGTTACAATTTCTGTAAGAGTGACAAAGAAACATTGCCAAATAATGTAGAAGACCAATGCAACTTATTCCAAGTTACTAAAGCTAATTAGTAAACACATACTGATAGTTTCTAGACCTTAACATATCCAGAATAACTTTCAAAAAAATTGCATCTCTTGCCCCTTCTCCCGTGCTCCTTACAAAATAGAAGAAGAAAAATGGAATACAGCTAGTCTGCTTTACACCCGAAAATGGTTCTAAAACAAAGTTTAATTGAGAAGAGATTACGCCCATCTCTAATGACAACTGGTGGCCATATGACAAAAAAAGGGGGGCTGAAATCTCATGATTGAAGGAAAAACAAAATTACATCTGCAACAACATAGCCAGTTAAATCTTACAAATGGCCGAATTACATACACATTGCTATTAATTTCTTGACTGGTAGATGACAAAACGGACAATTACCCAATCAACTACGCGTCAAGTAAGAATTGGATAAGCTCACAACAATTTGGAAGTAGAGAGAACACACAATATGTGAATAAATTAGAGGCTAGAGTAGCAACAGGAAAAATCCAATTACATAAAGGCAGGAATTCGATTTCGACATTCCGGACTCAACAGAATTGACGAAAAGGCGAATCGGAGGATCCACTGCTAGTTGAAGGGGCAAAATCAGTCCATCAGCAAATCTTTATGCTCTGTCCCGCTCAGTAGGGAAAACCGAAGCACTGCGCCCAATCAACTGTAAAAGAAAACCTCGTAATTTAAATTTCTAGTCACCAGGATTGGGAGAGACCAGCGCCAGTTAGTTGAGATTGGCTTCGGAATAGCAAGAGAACATTCCCTTCACCTGATCCTGAGTCAGAGGCCGTCCAAGTGGTCAATAATGAGATGGAATTTCTAAGTATCATGTCATTGAGAGAGGAATATTTGCTTCCTTAGGCTCTCCATATTGGAAGTCCTAATAGACTAGAAAGTGTCAAATTGAGATTTTGATAAAGAGTGTCAACCAATTACGGCTTTAAATGATGTTTTGGGCTAGTGGCTCCATTGTGGGTGTTTCACTAGGAAGCTGCAGAACTATTTAGTCTGCCCCATGTGACTGTAACATCCCCACACTATGGAGTATCTCATGACAAGTAGTGAAAAACTCAAATGGGTCCTCGCCCTGCCCACCCTGAAATAGAAAAAATCCAATTACATAAAGGCAGTATGAGATCAGGAGATAACAGGTGGTTGCACAGGTCGTAAACATCCTTCACCTCCAACTGTAAGGTTGTGGGTTCGAGCCTCCAAGGCAGCAAGTAAAAGGTAGGAGGGAGGGGTAAAAAAAGTATGGAATCAGGAATTGACCAAGTAAGATTATCAGATGATTCAATATGAGACAATAATCAATTAATCATTTCTATATTCTATTTCTGTGAGCCCCATCCCAATTATATTGAGCTGCGACAATAGTCAAAACACCACTTCGATATTTTATTTCCTATGAACTCCGCCTCCATATGCACAATTGAAGCTTAGACGCAATTAGGTCTCAAATTCCCGCCTATGTAGGCTGACATGTAGAGTTACTATTAGGTCAGCAAGAAGTAGATCTCAAAATGATCTTCCAAAAAGTAAAACAATGCAGTAAATATGTAGTAAAGTTAGAGAGCTACAAAGTTACAATCAAGACACAAAAGTTAGAAGATTTCTGCAAATAGGCATGTCCATGAGAAAAGAACAATATAAAGTAGCCAGAAAAAACTTACGAAAAGTGTGTGCTTTTATATATGCCAAGAGATCCACTTTTAGTATGCTTGTAAAAAACACACGATTAAACTTTGAAATGAGTAGATTGTAAGAAAATAACGGATGTATTGAACCTCAAGCATCGTTACAGGGAATTATATGTCCTCTTGATGCCAGGAAATTTGCAATTAGAAATGTTCCATCTTTAAATAAAAAAAACTAACCTAGAAATGTTTCATTTTTAAATAAACTAGAAATCTTCAAAATAAAGGACAGATCTGAATACTAGAATTAGAAGTTTGCAGCCCTTTAAACCATTGATTTGTCTTACCATACTGATTAATCTAATTTATATCATCCATCAATTACAAGTTACAACCTCTCTACATTCCCTCACCCTCCTCCTTTATCACAAAGGAAAAATCCGAACAGATCAATTTTCTCTTCCATATTACTTGTGATTGCTTTGCCTGGTTCTTTGTATTACTCCTACAGTATATGATTGTTAGCTGAGTCTAAATATTCTATCCTTTTGGGGGTTTTTTTTTTTTTCATGAGCATAGTGTATGGGTCAGCTTTCGCACACCTCAACTGATTCCACGGAATATCTGCCACCTTCACAACCAATAGTTACCAGGTAACTCTATCCAATAAAACTAGAAGAGATGAGAAGAATCACCTAGTATTTTTTGTCTCAGCTGGGACTTGAATCTTCGATCTTAGGCCTCATGGTTCTTTAACCTACTTCATTGACGACTAGGACACACCCTTGGGTGCAATAATCTATCCTTTTGTTTGCAATAGGTTCTATTTTGATGTATCACTATTTTGCTGCAAGAGAGATATATAATGCCATTCATGTTCTCATTGTTGCATATGTATGGATGACTGGTTTTCGGAACATCTATTATTATTACATCAGAAAAGATTTTAGTCTTGGTCTATTTGCCTAGGTAACATCATGTATTATACTTTATTACCTTAAGTTGCTATTATCAGGTTATCAATTACTAAATAACAGGATAGAAAGACTATCAACTCATCATCCAGACACAGGCAAAAAAACAACTAGAATGGCTCAAGATGTCCTTATCATGAATATGACCCTTCAACCACCAAACATATGATGCCACCTCACATCTGCCAAGATAACAACCCCCACCTAAAGTAGAAAACTCTGACTATGTCAAATTGATATCACAATTAGTAGCTTTTCTAGATAATCCTTTGAATCAACCTCTCTGTTTTAGACCTCCAATTCTTCTTTATGTCATTGATTGCTAAAGAACACTTTATGTTGTGAATAAAAGGAAATATGGAATCAAGGGAACATATTTGTATGCAGGAGTCAACAATACATGCACTATGCAAAATGCAGACCAGGAGGATCAACTGAGATGAAAGTAGACTGTCGAGTTAACCAGCTATGCTTTTCAGGACAATCTGAAATGAGAGGTAAGAAAAAATTTGCAATTGAGTGAGTTGGGTTGGGGAAAGAGTCAAATGTCGTCAGATATCAAAATACCTGCATAACAAAATTCCCCTGCTTTTAGCCTAGGGTGGTATTGATTAACTCGATTATTTGGTTCTTGACCTGCCTTTTCTTTTCTAATAAAGGGAACTTTTGAAAAGTTGATTAAGGAAAACATTTCACACGATAAAAAAAATTATTACCAAGCAAAGTAGTTCTCAGTGTATTTATTGGCTCAGTGCACCTCTCTTTGAATTGGAAATCAAAGGGTAAATACTAAATACGCCAACAAGCACTTATTCTTTACAGAAAATTTTCAAATTATTATTCAGCATACATTCCAATACATGATAAGTGAGTAGTGGGAAATTGACTTAAAGCTACATAAAGTAATTTATTTTTCTCCTTCTTGGACAAATTGTTCCAATGATGAGCAAAGGACTCCTAAAGCTATCTCTAGTAATTTGCCTTTGCTAATTGACTTTGGTCTATATGAAATGTTTCTATTTGCAGCATATATGCAGAAAATTGCAGATATGCATATCTATATCAGTCAACAATCCAACAACCATAGATTAATCTAGTTGGAGATTGCTAGTAAGATTCCTTTTGCAATATCTCAAACATGCCACCAAATCATCCAAAAAGTTAAGAAAATAATTAATAATAACAGCATACCTAGTATAATCTCAAAAGTGGAAGGAAGAGAATATGCAGATCTTACCCCCACCAAGCAAGGAAGAGAAGCGGTTTCTGATAAATCCTCAGCTCATAACAAAGAAGATCGAAAAAGACATAACGGAAGTAAAGAAATCACAAAAAATACCGTAGAAAAGCATGCAAAACATTCTGAAAAGAAAAAACAAAGGAACAGTAACTACAACGAAATAATACGAATATCAAAGTACAAGATACAATATATAGTAGCAAAAATTAAAAAACAAGAAACAACTGGAACAATACTATGACTACTAATATGGAAGGATAAGCAAGACAATGTCTATTACATACTAATCTTTTTCCCTGATTTATGTTCTCCACAACCTCCTATCTAAGCTCATGTCCTTGATAAGTGGTAACTGCATCACCGCTCCTCAATACTTCTTCGGCTTAGCTCTACCTCGCATGAAATCATCCATAGTCAATGAAACGATATGGACCGTCCTTACTCATGATGAATAGTCGATTTTTGCTATGGATAGCTTGGGACTCTATGAGAGCCCTTTAAAGGGTAATTTTGGACACTTAGAGCACTTCTGAAATCAAGTATTTGTTGGGAGGATAGCTTGGAAGGAGATTCAAGAAGCCTCGAAAGATGTGGGAAGTGGATGACTTGTCTAAGCCATCCAAGAGTCGGCATGCCGCCCAATGCACCGGTCAAGAGAAGATAGGCCGTCCATGAGGCCATCCAAGATGGATTGGCCATCCGGTTGGCCATCTTAGAGAAGACAGTCCGCCCAGTTGGCCGTCCGAAGAAGACAGGCTGCCCAAAGAACCGTCCCAGAGAAGACGAACTGGTGTAGGCCTTTATCTTTATGTTTTGTTGCCCCATGAACCAATAACAAATTAGCTACTATAAATAGTAGCTTTTACAGACTTTGTTGAACATTGATTGTAAACAACTCTTGACGAGTGTTTTGAGTGTTCACCATGTGAGACATTTGGAGTAATTTCGTGCGTCGGAATTTAGCAAGCTTGATACTTGATTTTTTCATAGAAACATAGGTTGCTTTGGGATTGTGATTCCCTCGAGGTCTTCGTAAAAGTTTTGTGCTTGACTTGGATTATTTGAAAGGGTCTTGAGGTTTGATACAACCTTTGATTCGATTAGATTTCCTTTTCTTATGTATAAATATCTATCCTTCTATCTTTACTTTTCTTATTTTGCTTCTGCGTATCCGATTCCATATCATCCGGTATTAGAGTTTCGTGTCGATCTCGTTCTTATGAAATTCATCTTGGGGTTTTGTTATCTAGAAAAAAAAAGGTGTGTGTTCTTCATCTTTCTATTTCTGGAAATTTCTTCTATAGAAGTTTATACTTCTGGAAAATTTTCAAAAAAAAGTCTGAAAATCTCTGCATATTTGTTGTTTGTTTTGGATTTGGCACTAGATTTGTATTCTCTAGTGTTGATTGCGTCTAAATCTTAAGTTTCGAGTCTTTCTGAGTTGATTTGGGTGTTTTCACCATTGTTGACCATTGAAGGTTTGAAGCTCTTGAAGGGGTTCTCAATTTCATCGAATTTGGAATTGATTTGAAGGATTTAGATTTTTTACATTTGAAAAGTGTTCTTGGTGTTCATCTTTTGTTCTTGAGAAGAAGAAGAAAAGGAGACTTTGGTCCAAAACTCTTATTTTGAAGTGTTTCAAAGGCGTTTATTATTGCATGAAGGATCAATACTACGGGTATAAGTGTCAAAGAAGCCAAGAAAAATCAACGGAGTTCAACCAAGGCGATTTGGAGTTTGGGCAGTCCACTTTCTTTCTGACGACACTTTGGACGAGCCACCCAAGATCAGACGAATCGTCCAAACCTTCCGTCCAGAAGAAAATATTCTGGAAATTTTGGAATCTTCATTGGACGAGTTGTCTCCCTTTGGACGAGCCGTCTAGTCTAACACAAGCCGCCACATACAAAAAAAAAAAAAATATATATATATATATATATATATATTGTTTTGTTTTAATTTCAATTTATTTCCAG
>JBDJHY010000049.1:11531825-11544789 GCA_039654485.1 Withania somnifera | reverse complement strand
CAACGACTTAATTTAATTTTTTTTTAAACATTTTTTGGACCGGTACGGTCCCGTTGTCCACCCTTAATCTCCAAGTATTTTTTGGAGAGTGAGGAAAAAGAGACAAATAGTCATTTATTTCTTCCTTGCAAAGTTACCTCACAATTGTATTCTCTATTTTTAAATTTATCAAAGACCAAGTGGTCCATACTCGAACCACACATCAGATTTCTTGAGCTGTTGGATTAGGAGAAGGAACAGTAAGAGCCAAAAGAATGGTGAGAAGTAATTTCATTTTGTATTTAGTGGGCAATTTGGAAGCAACAAAATGCAAGATATTTTAAAAACAGAATCAGCTCCATTCAGAAAGTTAAAGAGAACTGCATTGCAACATTTTATTTATGGTGTAAGAAATTACTATATAGAAGAAGCTCAACAGTTAGTTGATCTTTTAAGTTCTTTGTAAGTAATCTAGGTTGATTGTAACAAGTTTCTGGAAGCTCCAGCATGTACTTAATGCTGAGAAATACAATATTACCAGTTATAAAAATAAAAATAAAAAAACACTTCAAAACCAAATGAACAATTTAACTACTTAGGTGACCTGTTATACTTTACCTGATCATAATTTAAATTCCAACCACTGGCAGATATCCAACAATGAAGGAGTTAAAGCAGACGCAGTCACATCCAGATAACTTCATTATTATTTCCATAATTTTCTTGGTTGAAAGGATATATTATCGAAGCGTCGGTTAGCATGGCAATAATATCTAATCAACATGAAAGGAAAGATGAATACTCCTATAGCCTACATTTTTGGTTGAATCACAACATTACAGTACAACAAGGATGACAAAATGTGAATTGGAATCTCTTTTTTTACTCTCAGAGAGGAGACGGCAACCAGTCGAGCATTTCACCAGCAAACATGGGAACAATGTCTCCCGATGCATAATAAAAGGATTCGGGCACCTTCCATGGCTGCTTGCTCAACTTAATCTTTGAGTTGTTCCTAGGAAGCCCATAAAAGTCTGGTCCGTTGAAGCTAGTAAACGCTTCAAGCTTGTCGAGTGCATTTTCCTAAAATGCAAACAACCAAATTATGTCATTGACTTATAGCGATGGCTACTAAGGATTCTATCGGAAGTAGTTAGAAATATTATAACATGAGAATTGAGAAACACTATAGATATCTATTGCAATTACCTTTTCAAACACTTTCGCATATATTGACAAGGCTACAGGAGCATTGTATATACCAGCACATCCGCAAGAACATTCTTTCCTTCGTCTATCATGAGGAGCACTGTCAGTCCCAAGAAAAAATCTTTTACTTCCACTTGTTACAGCTGACACAAGAGCTTGTCCTGTGTTATTCAAACAAACTTGCTAAGATTAGAAAAATTACCACCAAGTGAGCAAGAGAAAAGAGAAAAGTAGCAGGAAAAATGGAACGAGCCCAATGCAATAGATCTTGTAATTATGTGAGTAATGAATATATTAATAAAGACGAGTTCTTGCACTTGATCACTTTATTATTTTCAAAAGTATTTGTATAAGTGATTGAAGTACCTTTTCCAAGTGTCATTAAACATTGCCACACAATGGTAAATTCTTAAAAGATATGGAAGCACCTTGTTTCAACAAGGAAATTCAGGCCATACATTAATTTCCTTTTTTTAGTACATTAGAGCATTGTTTGCATCAAATATTCAAACAAGTTCACATGTCTAGGAAAACAAAAGGCAATGGACAGAATTTTCAAATCAAAGAGAGCCTGATCAAGAAGAGATTCATGATGCACATTAGCATTAATCTTAATAATTCTTACAAAGAGGAAAAAAGAGTTTCTGGTAGAAGAAGAAACTTCCAACAACTTGCTATATCCAAAAAGAGGATCAATTACAGGCAAATAAAGCTTATACCTGACTAACAAAATTTCAAGATAGAAGGCTCAATAGTCGTTTAATCTGCTTCTTTATTAGGGCGACTGTATATCTTAGATAATCCATAAAACAAGCTCAAAATGCCATATTCCAAAAAGATAATACGCTATTAGACAACATATGATTTGACGAAGTATAAGCAAGGGTAGTTTATAAGCTTTTAGACACACCTTAGCATTAAGACTAAAACCTTCATAGTGGTTTGGACTGGCTTCCCACTTACACACTGTCTTATTCCCTATTCCTACATCTATGGCCAAGATAATTGTTAAGGTTCGTCGAATCTGGAATGTAAACAGAGACAAGAAAACTTTTAATCACATTAAGTGGGAAACTGTCCAGAAAGATAAAAATCTGGAGGCCTTGGAGTAAGGAATCTGAAAGCACACAATGAAACCTCTTGAGCAAATGGTTATGGAGATTCACAAATGGGGAGAATGCACTATGGAAAAAGTCATTGATAACAAATATGGTGTTCAAAACCTGTGGATAACAAAGGTTACAAGCTCTTCCTATGGTTACTTTGTGTGGAAACCACACTTTCTTTTGATGAATTCTCAGGAAAAACAAGGAGACAAAAAATAATAGATGATTCTTTCCATATGTTCTAGCCTTGGTGGACAGGACACAGTTACCTGGTGGGAAGTGGCAAGTATTCCGTGGATTTAGTTGAAGTGCGCAAAAGCTGGACCGGACACCAGAGTCATAAAAAAACATGTTTCAAGTTGGGAAATGGTAGAAAAATCAGCTTTTGGATGACTCAGGCATGGCCATACCCCTCCTGAATGTGATTTTCACTCTGGCAGCCAACCAGTATGTGTAGCAGATTATTACTCTGAATATGGCTTGAACATCATTTTTAGAAGGCATTGCAATGGTTGGGGAGTTGATAGAACCTGCCTTTTGCTGCAACATGGGACGTACTCCTTACTCACAGACATGGACAACAGTTGTTGAAGGGGCAAGAAAAATGTCTATCTACAGTTAAATCATCCTACACTATTCTGCTGAATGGTTTGATTAAGAACTTATACTAAAACAATGCTCTCTCTTGGGAAATGTGCACTCTCTTTTCTTTCTTTCACTCATTATCCTCTCTGTGATATACTCTTCCAATAATTTTTAATAAGTTGTGGAGAAGAGAACTTTCTTTGTTTTAAGAGATGAGTCACTTGAGATTATTGATATTTGCAACAGTAAAGATCACGATAGTAGAGCAAAGCAATCGATTCACTAGCAGACTGAACATTGATGAGGAGAATCTGAGATGGGTATGTAAAGTTCTACAACAAGCTTCAGACAGGTCGGGAAATCTGTGTAGAAGATGGGTAGGAAGATTCAAGTGTATACATAAGGAGTTCTAAAATTTCAATGTTATAGTCGTCATATGAGGATTGAGTCATGGTCGGGTGACAAAAAGTCTGTCATCACAATCCCAGAGGATGGCCACACTTGGGGTTGGGGTGACATAGCCAGAAAATCTTGCAGTTCTTGGGGAAGCCTTCCAACCCAAGGTTCAATAAGCTTATTCATAATACGAGATCATTCATAAATATGGCCAAGATCCCACATTAGTAGGAAAGAACTTTTCAAGCTTCGGGGCGCCAAACAGAGCTGGGATTAACCCAGTGGATGATAGAGATCATTTTCTCTCTAAATGTTTGGGTGTACTTTCAATGACCCCTTCAGTGTTAGCTCAAACCCAACATTGATTCATAAATGGTTTATCATAGATGGCAAACCACTGTTTATCAATAGAGTCCGTTCCTTCACATGCACAGAAGAGAAACACTACTCGTGCAGGAGCAGAATTTTACCAACTCAAGAAAGCATCTGGGCATTCTAGACAAGGAACAGAAGACGCTGATGATGGTAGGGGAACTTCATCTGTGTTTTTTTTTTTTTCCGATAATGACTTCACCTGTGATTCTGAAAGTGACATTTTCAGCTGGAGTTTTTTTGCCATCTTAGGATGAAATTCTCCAACTATATAACAAGTTCAGGGATATGAATAAAAAGGAAACAAAAGTGTTATCTGGTTCAAACACTGTTCAGATAGTCTACAAGTGTGGTTCAGATGCTGAAGATGCCTTCGAGAATCAGTAAAGCAAAATCCTTGTGATGCTGCAATGTTAAGGTCAGCTATCCCTCCTCAAACTCTGAGATTCCACTCTCCTCACTGAAAGCAGGTAAGGTGATGTCACAGGGTACCTGAAGGGGATGACATCAATCTCGGAAAAATGCAACGGTACGCTTACTACTGAGGAGAAATCGGAGTTGGAGAGTGCAATAAAAGGCTTGCTGAAGAAGGTAAGTACTGTGACATCAAGGATGTGAAGCAAGTTGCTTCAACTTGATATGCTCTCCTTTTGTTGACAGTGTTAGTATATTGCCAGCTTATGTTGATTATGATACTGAATGCATTTCTATTAGGCCCATGTATGACGTAGGAGTATAGAATGCTAAGTTTGTACAATTAATTTGCTCAAGTTACCTATACAGTTGCATTTACTTTGATTTTAAAAGTAAAGGCGCTGTTGGTCTGAAAATTAAATATCTCAGACATAATCAATTCTTATATCCCACAAGACATGAAGCTGTGAGAGTAAAGGCAGTAAAGTGGTTCTGGAAAATAAGGAGGCTATGCTAGATTGGTGGTTGCTGACAGATGGGTCCGAGTCATAGGTGGCAGCAGAGCATTGTTGGATCAAAACATTTGATACCCCACTTCACGCCTGGCTATAGACACTTATCGTATCAGCAGGGACTGTGTGGAGGTTATGTGGGTGACATACAAAGAACAGAGTTCATCTCCAATGGGCTAGGATTTCATAAAAGGTAAATCAGGAAAACCGATGGTGAAGTTAGACTTGTAAATTAGGAACAAGAGCTGAAATCTCACACCCCCTGTAGAAGTAAGTCCTACCACATGAGTACGGTGTTTGTAAGTCCTTCAATTTATTCTGTTTAAACACTTGCAGGGAAAAAGAGATATAAGAACCTCTATTTTTCTTAAATAGATAAATTACTCATTATTGGAACAATATTAACCTGGAGTAGAGTGGAACAGACACATGAGGCATAGTCGATTAATATAAGTTGCACTCTAGTTCTTTCAAGTAACTAAGAAGGTGTGCATCTGTTGAATTACATCTTTACTTGAGAAAATATGGAAAGAAAAATACGTGAACCAACCCCCCACAGGGTGCTTAAGTCTAAAATTACAGAGGCATAATCTCAAAATTAACCCTGGAGGAAATTCTAAGATTAATTATGTTCTCGTAAATTTACCTTACAATCTCATAAGAAGCCGTGCTCTCATACATTATGGTTGGTTGGAGTGAAAGGACACACTAGAAGGAAAATAAAGGAGGAATGAATTAACCTTGTTTGTTAAAAAGCAAAAGTGCAGGTATGCAATTCCTCAACTTTTCAAAACAGTCTAAAATTGGAATATTAGGAAATCAACCTCTTCCACTTTCAGTTGAGTCAAACCAAACAAGTGGAGGTTAATAGTAAATACTTTATGCAGGAGCAAAAAATGAACAAGTTCCTGTTCCCTTTGATGAACCAAACAAGTTCTACACGACACAGTAGTCACTACAGGTGGTTAACCAAAGAATCCCAGTCAGTTTCAAAATTTAGAAGTAATGATACTTCATGATTGTTCTTGAAACCAAAAGACAAACACCAAGCAATAGAAGAAAGAATTTGAGCATCAATAGGAAAGGGTAAAGGATATTACTGTGGATCTCTCTTTTGAGCACTGGAAGGCAGTAATTATGCGGTTGCAAGCCACCTTGGAAGAGAGAATTCCTGTTCAAAACAAGATGCTGTGGGGTGACAGTCGCTGCAACAAATCCTTTAAAGAATGATAGAAAGGTCAAATTCGCAATTGAAAAAGGCAGGTCAACATAGTTCTTTCATTTGACAAGACGACAAAAGTTCCAAAAGGTGGAAAAAGTAGAAAAGATTACCTTCAGTGCAAGACTCAACAAACTTTACAGCATCCATGGTTGTAACATGCTCCATCACGACCTTCAGTCGTGGAAATTTCTGCACCAAAGGGCTTAGAACCGTTTCAATGAATACCTTTTCTCGATCAAACATGTCAACCTCTGGATTTGTAACTTCTCCATGAACCTGTGATCAAATGTAATACATAAAAATCCTATAAATAAAGTTTTTCCAAGGAAAATGACAAAAAACACAAGCTTTGACTGAATATTTGGGGGAAGAAAAAAACACGATTATGGTCGAGTAATTACAGTTAAATGCTGAACCTATTTTATAGTGACCCAAGATAAACTGAAACTAGAAAAGCAACTAGCATAGGCAAGAAATAAAAAGAGAATTTCAAGGAACAGAGAACAGCGTTTCTATTTGAAATCAAAACTAACAATAATCCTAAAAACTCGGGCAGTAGAATATGTTGATAAGAAACTTGATGAGATCAACTCTAGCAAGTGACATAATTCTTTTGCATTCTACGTTTAATACTTCTAGAGATTCTTCCACGAGGTGAAATTTTCTTCAATTAAAAATATATTATCTTTTTGTTCCACTTTTGTTCAATTTGTAAAAATCATTATCAAGTGTCCTGATATTGAGAGTATCAAGCTTGTGTCTTTTCTGCAAAGTGCTCTTAACCTTCAAAAGATACATCAGACAATCACTAAAACCTAAAGCGTTAACAGCATTGGAATAAAAGTTGAAGGTCTTGAGGTGTGTGTCAATGCTGCTGATCCTAATATTTAACTACTTATCGAATATTGGTAACTGGTTATATTTTCATTTCTTATGTGATTTAGCTTCTGAAGATAGAATATCTAATTTACAGAAGGGGAATGAATCGCTATCAAGTAAAATGGTTGAGCTTGATAAGGAGAAAGAAGCTACATTGAGCAAGATAACTCAGCTTGAGAGAGAAGGAGAAGCTGCACTTAGTAAGATAGTTGTGGTATAGAAGAAGAAACAAGCTGCATTGATTTAGATATACGAGCTTGAGAAGGAGAAAGAAAGAACTTACAGCAAATAAGGTAGTTTTGCTTGAAAGGGAGGGAAAAGCTGCATTAAGTAAGATAGCTGAGCTTACGATAGAGAAACAAGCTGCTTCAAGTAAGATAGAGGAGCTTGAGAAGGAGAAAGAAGAGGCAGCCAGAAAGATAGCTTTGCTTGAGAAGGAACTAGAAACTAAGGAAGAGACATTTGGAAAGCATAAAAATGCTCGACTTCAAAAGGAGGAGGAGCTAAGAACCAAGTTTGAGGATTTCAGAAGGCACACAAATGCTGTGTGTAGGATAGAGAAGGATGCTGCAATGAGTAAGATAGCTATGCTTGAGGAGGAGCTTGAAACTAGGGAAGTTAGAGCATATAAGCAAACTATAAGAGCTTTAAGGGAGATCCAAGTTGAAGATAAAGAACCCTGGGAAAAGATGAAAGAGTTGACAATAACTATGCAAAAGCACAATGAGGGAAGACACCAGTGGGGAACTTTAGCTAAGAAGCTTAAGGGCAAAGAAAGCGAGATAGCTCAGCTATTAGGAGCTTGAAAGAGATGATTAGGGTATGGGTCTCCGGACATTTTTTTGAAGCATATTCATTATGGCTATGCCTTAAACATTATTCATTTTAAAGCTGCTAATTAGATCAGACATCAGGTTACTGTGGTTTCTTTGCAAGGAAATATGCTTTTGATGGTTAGAATTAAACTGACTGCAGCATCTAAGCCAACAATTTTCTATCCTCTATTTCTTTGTCTCTCTTTCTCCTCTATTTGGATATATCTAAATTGGATTCTGTACCAGTCTGCTCAGAAAGCAATTCAAAAGCATTCAGTATAAGATTTCATTCTGAAAGGTTCCCTATGTCAAAACTCCTAAATCATCAGTGACAAACGATTTAATCTCATGCATTTTCCATGAATCCTCTAATTTTCTGTTTTACTGAAACTTGGTCAAATATGTTCCTTATGTAGAACAGTGCACAAACTAAATTTTAAATAACAGACTATTTCTCAAGAATGTTGCCAGCTTTAGTGTCTGCTTATCGTCAGTCTTCTTTGGGCTATCAGCAATTGAACTCTTATTTGAAGAAGAACATATTTTTCTTCTTTCTACTGGAAAATGCACAACTTTGAGGAAGTCCATTTCCCAGGATTTAGGTTTTATTTTCTGTTTCATGGTTGGAAGAAATACCAAAGCTATTAGCCTATTAATTCTAGAGGTCCTAAAATATGCACATTAGGTTTAATCATCTGACGTTTGAAAAAAGCATCTGCATGGAATTCTTACATGTTTATGTCGTTTGATTGTATATATTTGAAAATTTATATATACTCTTCTCCCTCTGACATTATGAATGAGAACCTAAAATCACTTACTATTATTCTATCATTGCTATTTGCGCTGTCCAAAATCTACTTCTATCATAAAAGTTCAACCAATCTAGGAGCAGAATTCTGGGCCAGCACGATATACAGTTTAGATTGAGTTCGTTTCTCTTTGCTTCTTATTCTTACCGAGTAAGAAATTCTTACACTAAGGAAAGTGCTGTATTTTCATTTCTTGTTTGATTGCCTTTATTTATATATATTTATTTAATGGCCATATTATTTTATTGGATATATGGGATACTATGGCGAAAGGGAACTATGTAAGTATGTATGCCATGGATCAGTAGTACCATGTTTACTCTTTTCTTAATTAAAGACCATTGAAGACGATTAGAGTCCTTCTAGAGACAAAAAAGAATTAGGTAATCTATTGTCATCTGACTGCGCCTTGGCAGCCTAAGTTACCTGGTACTTCTGAGAGGATGGAGATATTAAGTGGAATAATTGAGTTGCACATAAGTGCTGGAGCTGTAAGCACCACCATTATAATTTTCTCTGTTTAAAGAGCTCATGCAACTCCATTCCCTCCATGTAGGAGGATCACTGTCCTTTTCTCACGAGGAAATATGCATCTCTCTAGTAGAAATGTATGAGAAGTATGCATTGGGTAATAGATATATATGAAAAGTATGCATCTCTGTAAAAAAGTACTCTTTCTCTACTTAGGATTTGTTAAGGTGAATCAGCTGAAGCCAGAAACAGAGGGCACCAATCTAATTGCCAAGGTCCTGAATACTGATGTGGTGGTTAACACTTGACAAGAACCTTGATTACGAACTGAATCAGTCTATCTGCTACGCAACATAATTGAAAGAAAGGTTGGGAGTGATGTGATTCCCAGGCGGGGAGAACGAACACCAGGCAGCAGTTCCGACCATCACACATATGTCCTCAACCGCCAGTCACGCGTGTAGCTGAGAGCCTTGTTGGAGACGAAACCGGAAGTATCATGTTCACTGCTCGCAATGAACAAGGTAATGCCAATCGTGTTCTTTTTGCTGCCTTCATAAGTCCATTTTTGGTGAACTGACTATATTATTGTAACACATTTGATTGGTGTAAACATAATATCCTATTGTGTGTGCTTATGCTAGCTCTGGTTCTATTATGTAGTTGATTTGATGGAGCCAGGTACCCACCTACTTCTTTATGGAGCAAAAATCCAAATGTATCAAGGTTCCATGAGGTTAGCTGTAGAGCATCATGTACAAATCATAAATGCAGAACCTGTGGAATTTGTTATATATGAAGATAACAAATATATCTTTATCTGAGTATCTGTTAATAAATGTAGAAGATTAAGAAAGAGTTTCACCTTAGACCACAGACATAAAGAAACTAGTTTAAACGTGCAGCTCTCTACCGTGATAAATAAAAATATTTTTGGCGGTAAGGTTAGAATGCACATTAGAGCTTATGGAGAGTTCCAGTGAAACAGGAAGAAATGGTTAGCATCAAGTTACCAGCAGAGGCATATTATGCTCAACCATTTCTTGTAGAACTGGTAAACACTTCCCGAAGAGATCAGTCACTCCATCTTGAGAATTGGTTGTGGCACCAGCAGGGTACAACTTCACCCCAAATACCATCTGGCTCTCTCCTGTGTTATTAGTCTCATTATATTAGAAATAGTGGGGAAAACTAGATAAAATAACAAAAGAAAAAAAGAAAAAAGAAAGGATGATACTTAGATGCTTTCATGGAAAAAAAATAGGAACATCCGCCACTCTCATTGGGAAAAAACTGCACTCAGATGGAAATACCCAATCAGATCAACTAAAATGCTACAAATTTTGACATGTTTAAATTTCCACGCGAGTAGAGCCTGACTTTATAAAGGACAACAGACTCGTATACTTTCTTCAAAATTTCAAGGATTATCATCTGACACGAAAGTAGACATAATAAAAAGACCAAAAAAGAAAAGGTTGGCGAAGCCAAGAACCTAGCTTTCAGTTTTAATGTTTCAAGAACACATTGGGAATTGCACTTCCCTGAACTCTAGGTGCCAATTTTACAAACATCTATAAGCAAAGAGACAGGGTACATTTGGTTCCTGAATAAATTTGAAGAGAATTATAAGGTCTTACAATCAAATTCAAAACCAGATTTCCCTGACCCCCTAGTGCCATTTATACAACCACCTGAAACACTATACAAAATCACCGAAGTAGGATGCTAGAAGCAGAGCTGCAGAATACTAGCTCTTGATTAACCATACATATAAATTGCCACAGTAGCAAAACTAAAATGTCAGCTTTAAGATGAGACTTAACAAAGATTTACGATATCTTAAAGTCCAACTATACCTAAAAGTTTCATCAAATTGACTTTCTAGTGGTGCCTTTCCGTCATGATCTTATTGATGCATATATACAACCATTATCATTCACAAACTTAGTTTCGTTTCCTAAGGTACACATGCCTGCACTATGATAGATGAATGTCATACACACACTTTTTAAGCAGTCAGATTATAGAAGAATAACTTCTAATTTTATTTTAAATGAATGATATTTCCATATCAAAAGTATATAGGACTTACTAGCTAGTTTGATTTCCATAGGACTCGTTGTATCTGTCAAATAAAGGGTCATAAGAGGATTGAAATCACTATCAGCAGGCAAAGATTTCAATATAGCTTCCCGGTATGCTACAGCAGCACTGGTGGTAGTGATTGGAGGCTTCAAACTTGACATGACTATTGCCCTCCCAAAGTGATGTGCACTTTATCAAATAATGCAACATGAACAAGTTAAAATCAAGATGGAGAAACCAAATTTAACAAAGTGGAAAAAGAAGTAAATAGGAACTAAATAAGCTTTAAACTGGATTTTATAAGCTTTAAACTGAATCAAAATCAGCTACAAAGTATTGATTGGAGCCCCACACCATCCGTTTAACTATTTAACAACAAACCTGTGAGGGACAACTGCCTTAAGAACATCTCCATCGCGAAGATGAAGATGCCAATCATCAGGACGTGTGATTGAGAGCTCCATTTTTGCACTGTAGGCTTTTAACGAGCTTTTCTTTCCAAAGCTAACAACTGGGATGTGAAATCTGGATAACAATAACATGATTTAATTAAAGAGGGACAACTTTTTAAGCCAAATTTAGAATTCCTTAATAGAGTAGCCAGTAGACCAGAAAACCCAAGGTACTGATTCCCTTATGAAGTTGTCAAGGAACCAGAAAATCAAAGGTATTTATATGTAGCACATTTAGTTCATCAGAGCAAGGGATCAAACATAAAATAATCTTGCACTTGTATAACTTCTATAAAGTATTCGTTAAATGCAATGTCTACTTAGAAGTAATAAAGTGCTTCAGAACCCCATATATAAAATAATAGGAGACGAAATTAGCTATGGCTCAAGCAAAAAAAGGTAAATCACATGGGTTCCCAGCATTCATCAGCTTAACATAAAAGAAAGGGCACCGTATACACTAAAGCTAGTGATGTGGGCGTGGTCTAATGTATGCACCATTTCTGCTGGAGGCTATTTACGAGACGTGAACCGGTGATGTCCTAATCACATAAGCAACGTTACTAGTTACTCTGAGGCTCACCTTTTACTCAACAGCATAACATGTAGCAAAAAATGGAAACTTGTCACATATCCTGATAGTTTACACTTTAAAATCTGACCTCCTTAAATGGAAACAACTAAGAAAAACATTCTCTTTTCTTTTTACCCCTCGTTAGGAGTTCCCACCCTTTTTTCCTCCTCTGATGACAAGAACCCACAATGTTAGAATCGGAGTTGATAAAGAACAGTATTCTTGAGACACGTGAAGAGAGTTTATAATCATGAAAGAGAAAAACTGAGCATCTAAACAGGTACAGTTTTGGGATTAACATAATAATAAAAACAAATATGAATTACAACATACTTTGCAGGGGGGAAATAAGGTCCTCATCACTCTACAATCTGAGACACTTGTTCCTCTATAAGCCAGCATTTTGGATGTTAAGAGAGTAAATTCAGGGAATACTAATCGAAATTAATTATTATTTCTATGCAAAGGGGGGATTTTTCTACTTCTAATTTAGCTACTCTATATCCAATCTTGAAAATCACAAAAAGAAAAAGGATCTCCAGCAAAAAGGTCAGATTTTAGCCTTCAACAGTTGTAGTTGCTGACACTATGTTTGTATTTTTTAAGAGTAAATAATTAGGTTAGTTTCGTACACTAAAGCTTTTATTACTTGGGGCAGACCACAAATCTTTTTATGTAAATTAATAAAAGAGTCAAGACCACAAGAAGTTGTTTTCATATTTTAGCTGTCAAGATTCAGAGTGATAGTAATAATAAGGTAAAGTAACAAAAAGAAACACAATTAGGAAGAAAAGTACCCAAGGGAAAGACGCAGACGAGTGAAGAAATGAGGGTGTTCTGTTTAGTCCAAAGTTTTGAATAGCTTCAATATATTATATAAAATAGAACTCAAAGAAGTCCAGTGTAAGTGTAAGTATAAAAATGTGATTTTTAGGACAGAAGTAATAATTATTATAATAAAATTTTTGAATTAAAAGATTCAATTTAACTTTTTAAAAAAGAATCACTATTTCTAAGAAAGAAATCATGACTAAGGAATTCTAAATATACTCTTACTATTTCATCACTTACTCAATTT